>JADLZN010010086.1:226594-246594 GCA_018155175.1 Sinocyclocheilus anophthalmus
ACATATTATTAAGCTTTTTTGTAATGCTTTATGCATTAATTATAATTCCTTAAGAAAACCCTTATAATGTATTATAAATACAGGCTTCATAGAAAGTGTTGCCGGATTGACAAACAATTGAGGAAAGAAGAGAGAACATTCAGTTGGTGGATTTTGCTCTTATATACTTAAATTTGGAGTTTGGAGTTAGATGTCAGTAACATGAGTATTCTGTTGGTTCTCTCTCTCTCTCTACACCCCAACAGTGCATAAGTGGTAAATCAGAAATATATATTACAGAGTTAAACATGTTAAAGCAAATGTTTCTTATTTAATTATCCCTCTCTCTCTCTTTTTATCTGTCTCAGGAGTTGAAGCCTTTCTGTCCATGTAGCAACTGATGGAAAAGGGGGTCTTTTTTTATGATGTTGTATTGTGTTATTGCAAAAATGAGTATATACAGTATATAAATATGCATTCTTGTATCATTCTTGAGTCTTGCCTCTCTACAAACTTTTAAATATCTGGCTGTAATTTAGTGACTGCAAATGCTGATTTCGTTTGATTCCATTTTTATTATACCTGATAATGAGCTAGTTCAATTTAAGGGGGCTAATAAATATACAGTATATTTCAAGAAACTATGACTTAAGGTACTCCACTTTTCAGTTGTTGTTTAAAGACTGAAATACATTTTTCATTTATTAAATTCATTTAAATTTAAAATTGTTAAAGCAGGTATTACACACTTTGTAATTAACATCTGATACATTTATAAATCAAAAATCACAATTAAAATTAAAAAAAATGTTCCTGAGATTCAATATCTTTAACAACATGTACAAACATTACTACAAACTAAACCACCAGGGTCCTAGAAATGCGGTCCTGAAACTGCAGCCTCCACTATATTATCCAATTCGGTAGGTGGCGCTGTTACAAAATAATAGGTCCTAGAACTGCGGTCCTGAAACTGCAGCATCCCGTTGTTGGCAGGAACACCCTCTCGTAAAAACTCGTCTTTTGGCGGGGAAGCGTTTCTTCTAAAAGACGAGATAACTCGTCAAGAGTTCACTTCAATCAGTTCTTCATTCAACTCACAAAAAAAAATGGTTCATGTTTAGTAACTCGTAAAAAGCAGAGCGATGTGGACATATAAGTGAACCCTGATGTAATAGTGGAAAGTAGACAATTGCCACCAACCTGTTAGTTCTTCAGTATCTTCAGTGTGTTTGATTCTGCAGGGTTCTGGATCTCTCATCTTCTCTCTGTCCTCTTTAATTCTCAGTCTTTGCAGATTTCAGCTCTTCCTTATTATTTGATGCTCATCTTCACTTGTGAACTGATGGAGATATTCCAGCATTTATTGGTGAACTGAAGGCGTGATTGTTGTGCACTGTAGAAAATTATTTAGCAGTTTAGTTGTTTCAATTAATTTTTTTATGTTGACACAACTTGCAGTTACTGAATTTGTTCATTCAACTTAAAATTTTAAGTTTTCACTGTCTCAACTAGTTTGTAAGTTGACTTAACTAGAGTATTTGTCCTCTCAACTTAAAAAAAGTGGTGTTGAATCAATTCAATAGCAATATCACGTTCTCAACATCACTTATCGCATTGCATGCAGACGGTCGTCAGCCATCTTGGTGAGCTTCTCCACAAAGTTTAGAAATTTTCTCAGAATACAACTTTAGTAAGTAAAATATTTGTATTTATTGGCTTAACGTGTAAAATTTCGTATGTTGTCTAAGACAAGTAAGTATGGTTTAAACAGTCGTATTTTCTAGTTGTATCCCTGTTGAAAAAACCAGCATATGCTGTTAGGTATGTTTTGATGCTGGTTTATGCTGTTTTTTTGCTGGTTTATGCTGGTCCTTTGCTTTTTTAAGCTGGTCCTTTGCTGGTTTAAAGCTGGTCCTTTGCTGGTTTAAGCTGGACCTTTGCTGGTCATTTGCTGATCTTAAGCTGGTCGGACCCCAATAGAGTTCAGAATGTCTATGAATGCTGATCCCAATACATCTTTTTCATTATCATCATGGATATTAAAATCACCAACAGTTGAAACTTTATCTGCAGCCAGTACTAACTCGGATATAAAATCAGCACATTCTTTAATAAAGTCTGTATGGTGCCCTGGTGGCCTGTAACCATATCCGTACCAACGCCATGGGTATTATCTTAAATGTGCTTCCTGGACAATGTTAATGAAGCGCCATTACTTCAAACGAGTTATACGTGAAGCTGCCCGCGGAGAAATACTCTCAGATTAAACACAGTAAAATTGAAGCAACCCCCCCCTCCCCCTTTACCTTTTGAACGCGGCTCATGTTTATAACAGTAATCTTGGGGGGTAGACTCGATTTAAAATAATGTAATCATCATGTTTTAGCCAGGTTTCTGTCAAACAGAGCACATCTAGGTTATTATCAGTGATCATATCATTTACAAAAAGTGCTTTCGTAGAAAGGGACCTGTTATTCAATAAGCCAAGCTTTATTATTTGTTTATCCATATTACATCTGTTTTTTGTTTATTGAACATCAATTAAATTATTACTCTTAAATTGGTTTGGACGTTTTTTGTATTTTCTAGTTCGGGGAACAGACACAGTCTCTATAGTGTGATATCTAGGTGAAAGAGTTTCTATGTGCTTAGAATTAACTGATTTCTGTGGCATGAGGCGGCTAGCAGAAGGTCGGTTTAGCCAGTCTGTCTGCTTCCTGACCTGGGCCCCAGTTTATCCATACAAAACTCTAAGTAACTATGGTGCCATTCTTATTCAACCAGGTCAGGTCTGCCTATATAGTGTTGCTGTTTGTGTGTGTGTGTGTGTGTGGTGTGTGTGGTGTGTGGTGTGTGTGGTTTGATTTGTGGCCCCACTGCTATTAATGTTAAATTCTGTTGATACCTTGTTGCTTAGATGATATTTTCTGCAGAGTTAAGTTTGAGTTATTTGCTCATTTAAGGACTCTGTCATATGGCACTTTTCCACTGCATGGTATGGCTCGGTACGGTTCACTTTTGGGGGGTTTTCCACTGGGTACAGTACCTGGTACCTGGTACTTTTTTTAGTACCACCTCGGTTGGGGTTCCAAGTGAACCGTACCGTTACCAAAACGTGACGTGTAAACTCTGCTGATCACGGATTGGCCGGAGAGAATCGTCACTACCTGCGTCACTGAACTTGCGACATGAGACACAAACAGACCCGCTAGATTTAAATCAGCACAGCCAGCAAAGGATCGAATGCAACTGTTTTGATCGAGAGCACCTTTTTTTTAACAACCAACAAGTTTTGTTGCCTGTTGCGGAAGTACAGACGTTCCTCTCGTTGATAGCAGAGGAGCGGATCCAGCGAGAGCTTGATGGGGCGACGCGGAATGAAAAAGTTTTTTTTAGGAGTCGTGGTAGTAGAGGCGGTGCAACTATAACGACATATGAATAATCCCGCCCACTCTAAAGCGGTACTGAACTGCAGTGGAAACGCAAACCGTGCCGAGCCGAACCGTGCCGTGCCGTACTGAGCCGTGCCGAGCCGAGTCGTACCACGCAGTGGAAAAGCGCCAATAGTTGAAACTAACCAAACATTTACTGTCATTTGCTAAACCGTGTGCACAGCCATAAGTGTAAAATACATGGTTAAAATACATTGTTGGGTGATACATGGTTTCAGGTAAATTGTAACTCCGGAATCATTCTAATTTGAACATTTAAGTATTTAAGTATTTTGTTTCATTTTTATTATCATTTCAAATTACTGTTTCATTAAATTACTTATCTTTATTTGTTAAATTCTATCTTTATTTGTTTGTGAGTATTATAATATTTGGGGATACATCTTATTGAAGTAGGACCCAGACACAAGTAGGTTAAATAGATCTTTATTCAGACAACAAACAAAAAAAGAGTACAGTGTAGTCAGAGAGGGGGGCCTTAATCCAGCATCACAAGGAATTTAGTTTCTGAACCTGGTGCTGCTCCTTACAAAATTCTACTCCAGACAGGTAGGGGGCGCTACATTAATATAAATATAAAATGATGTACCATCTAGTGTGTTTACTTGATATTCTTATTTTCCCCATCATGTTTTGTAATGGTCAGTTTTGAGTCAGTTGCTCAGTTTCTCCACTAGACGCCAGTAAAGCAGCACTGATTCCAAAGAAGAAATGACAAATGTATTAAATTATTTTAGCTTAATTTTGAACTATTTGAATTGAGCGCAACAATTGCTTTAATTAAATTAAAGCAACTACCAGATTAAATATGTGAGCAATTATAGACTTCCTGTTTATTACTCTAAAGCTGCTTTGAAACAATCTGCATTGAGTAAAGTGATTTAGAAATAAATTATTTGAATTGACTAAATATATTTAATTCAACGTTGTCGTGATTAGCAAGAATATTTTGCAAACATTTACTTCAATAAGGAAATCATAATTTCATCTGTGTAACTGACATAAACTAAAAAAAAGAAGAAAAAAAAACAAATTCGTAAAGAGACACATTTCTCTGAGATAATTAGGTAAATGTCAGTTAGCCTGAAAATATGAATCTTAAAATTGCCTCCAGTTGGTCAGGTAAGATAAACAATAATAATTGTATTTATTTATTTATTTTAGTACAATAAAACACTTTAAAAAAAAAACAATAATTTCCATTACTTTTTCTTCTTGATATTATTATATTACTTGATATGAACTTCACTTCTGCAGATAATATGAACCTTATAGACATTTAATCAGTAATTTTACAGTTTGATTAAAGGGGTCATCGGATGCCCATTTTCCACAAGTTGATATGATTCTTTAGGGTCTTAAAGAAAAGTCTGTTACATAGTTTGGTTAAAATTTCTCAATGATAGTGTAAAAACCACCTGTTTCACCCTGTCAAAATCAGCTCTTTTTAGATCAAGCGATTTTGTAGCATTTCCCTTTAAATGTTAATGAGCTCTGCTGACCCCGCCCCTCTCTTCCGAGCTGCTCTCTGAAGGACTGTTTACTTTATGCCGAGTTCACACTGCACGATTTTAGCACAATTTTTCACTCGCCGACAGGTTTTGCGAAATCGCCGACGAATGCTCGAAATTGGAGGAAAATCGGTGTTAGTTCACGCGAGTGTTTCATGCGAGTGACAATTCACGCGTGTGAATATCAAAAGAGCGATCTGAGGGAACCTCGCAGACGGACGTGAAATATTTGGCATGCTAAATATTTGGAGCTGTCGGCGATTCACAATCACGATGTGTGCAATGAGTTCTGACTGAAAAACACAATCAGCGATGACCTACAGCCAATGAGAGCACAAGATACGGGGCAGCGGGAAGTTCGGGGAGGAGTTGTATGAAACGTAGTTTGCGGACTAGTGTTGCCAAATCCGCGATTGCCGCCGGTTGTTTTTTATGTCAGCAGGTTGAAGCGACCCCAATAACGTGATATTTAGGCCCTGGAATGTGAATTGTACCAGGAGAAAAAAATATATTTTAACAAACGTAATCCACTGCGAGTTCAGCGGCTCAGATGTCGGGAGTAAATGACGACTGCTATGTTCATTATTACATCCAACAACAGAACACCTCAATCGCTTAAAAGTAATTCTTGTCTACATCTGCTCCAGCGGTGAAACAATGGCGGACTGATGACAGCTCACTCAGGGCGGGTCTAAGATAAGACGCCAGTCCAGTCTGTGCTGAAACACTACTGTCAAACTATCGTGGGAGGGGCCTGTCTGTGTGACGTCACACAGGCATCTGAGATCGGCTCGATTTGAGAAAGGGGTAAAGATTTTAGTAGATTAAAACATTTTTTTTTTATCATTATAGGGTGGTAACGCACATTTCATTTCAAACAAACGTGGTTTTAAAAAAGTGCATGTAGCGTCACATAACCCCTTTAATATCCATCAGTGATCAGAGTTCAATTAACTATCAATCACAACCGTACTGATATTCGGATCAACAGTCTCGTACTCATGTGATTAGATGTTGAAACATGATCCAGAGCTGCAGGAGTAATGATTACTGACTATTGATCGCTAAGATCCTCAGAGAGGAATAAAAATGACACCAGAAGAACGGGAAGAGTGTGTCAGTGAAGGTGGTTGTGAATGTGTGTAGATGTGTGTTAGTTACAGGATCAGAGAATGACACTGTTCCTCTGTCATAGTCCAGATTCACTCTCACACGATCAAGCTGCTGTTCAACACCAAAACCAGTAACAAAAGACCATCTGTACCTCACACACCAGACATCAGTGTTAAAGAAAACACCTCCCTTCCTCCGGTTTGATGCTGTAAGTCTCCAGTATTGACTCAGTTTAACCTCCAACATCCCAGCAGTGTGTTCCTGAGTTAAAACCTTCTGAACCCAGAACACAGAAATAATGTTTAAATCTCTCTGGATTATCAGGAACAGGTTGTTTGTTCCCGCTGTTTCTCACACTGGTCAGATCATCAGACACGACGAGACGTGGATCTGCAGTGTTTGGATCCAGAATCACAGGCGCTGAAGAGACACAATCAACAGATGTTCATTTAATGATCAAGAGTGAACCCAACACAGATGATTATGAATTATGACACTCGTCCTGTTGATCAAACACATCAGACATTTTACTCCCATCACTGTCAGTCATTCTCTGTGTGACTTATTAATACTGAAAGTTCGACCAGAAACAGTGAGTGACACATACTGAGAAGAGATTAATTTAATTTACGCTGTCATTTACATTAAGTGAGCTGTTTTTAATGCAAAATCTTACCTTTGAACAGAACTTTACACAGTGCTTTCATATTCATTCCAGATTATCAATGTAATAATGCAGAAGTAATGTTCATATCCATATAATTTTCCTCAGGGTTTCTCTTGTATGAATCACAAAGCTCTTTACTGAATGCTGCCTACTTATTAAAATAATAAATAAACAGTAGGTATTATTCCACAATAATGCAGTTAAATAATAATCTTGCTTATATTGTTAACGCTACAACTAAAACTATTAATATTATTTTCATTAATTAAAATAAAGCTAAAATAATATAAATAATAATTAGTAGATTTAGTAGTAAATCTAACAATTAAAATGAAATATAAATTAGAAAAGTTATTTTGGCAACTAATTGAAATTAATGAATGATTTCGAAGGGTACAACTGATGGACACCTCGGGCTCCCATGATCCTTTGCGCAGGATGACGGCGCCTCCGTGTGGGCACGTGATGATGATGCAGAAGGGCACTTCAAGAAACAGTTGTTTGGTCCCCCACACCCTTCAACCCTTCAAAGCTCTCACTCCGGAGGGTAAACCCTTTGAAGTGATTAGGACATAGAGATGAGCCCTTCCGAATGCCTCCCGGCTGCCGCCGCCTTTTCTTGCCAGCCACCCCCCCGTTTGAGTGATTGCACGCTCAGCCAGAAGTAAAAGTAAAAAGGGCGGACTCTAAAGACCCCCCGGTCATCATATTAATTCGTTTCATTATAAACACCCCCACCACAGACCCTGCCTAGATCCAATAAATATTGACATTTTTGATATTTGTAGATAACGATCACAGAGTAATTTCACATAAATGATGACTGATAAATGCACGACGGATAAACAATTCATTGCAATTTAGTTATTTCATTGTGACATCATCACAAAGTGAACTACTGATTTTGGTGCAGTAGATAATCTGGTTCTTCACACATAATGCTGAAATCTGTCAATATTGCATCATTTCCAGTGTGTGTGTATGCGAGCTCAGATCTTCTGCAGTCAGACTCACTGTTCTGGACCATGTCCTGCATCTTCTTCCAGACTCTGAAGGGCAGGTTGCCCAAGTAACGTGGCACATGAATCAAAGCTCCAGAAGGAGTCTGTGGATCCGGCTGTGATGAGATCTGGACTCTGGAAGAACATTCAGGATCAGAACTGCAGTGGCTTTGGATCAGAAGCAGAGAGAGCAGAGACAGCAGCAGATCACTCACCTTTCCATTGAGACTGGAAACTTCTGCAGAACAAACACACCATTGATCATCAACAACTCAATCAATCAATCAATCAATCATCTGATCAGACCTTCAGAAAGCAGACGTCACTGGCTTTCATCATCTCCTCCGTGTCTTTGATTGTGTGTGATAGAGCTGAGATGTGTCTGTTCATCTCCTCCAGCTTCTCCTGCTTCTTCTGCTCCTCTTCCTCCCTCAGTGCAGTGATTGTAGCTACTTCTTCATCTCTGAGAAACTGATGAAGCTTCTCAAACTGCCGTTTAATCTGATGCTCTGTGTGCTCAGCTTGAGACTGAAATCAAACCACATTCACTTCAATCGTCTCCATCAACACAATCACATCATTCAGATCTGAGAGAAACATAGATACCGACATATAACGCATCCAGAAGCAGATTGATTAATGTCATTTACACAAATAATCAACTGGAGTCCATTATATTAACTATATCAGATCATAACTGTATATAGTGATCTACAGCTGTAATGAAGATGACTCTGGATTCTGTTTCCTCACCTTGATGTGTTGAACTGTTTCATCAAACTCTCCTTTCATTGTTTCATTGCGTTTTAGTTTCTCTTGTAATGATTTCAGTGCTGTATTGAGCTCCTCCTAGAATTAAACAAAAATACATTAAACACCAGATTACAGTGAAAAAACGAGAAGACAATACAGTGACATGATCATAATGCAGTGCAAAAGTCCTGTAAATCCTGATTACTTCTGTTTTTTTGTGAATCTCATAGTAAATTAATTCAGAAATTATAACCTGCCATAAAACAAAGGCAACCTGAGTGAAGACAAAGCACAGTTTGTAAATTGAAATGTTATTTATTGAAACAAAATAGTTATTCAATACCAACTGGGCCTGTGCCTTTATTTGCCACCATAGTAACTAGTTTACCCAATTTTGTGAAACTGCATTGATAATGGGGTTCAGATCACTGCAGTCCCGTTCAATCAAATCAACACTTAAATAGCCTTTTCAACAGCATGAAGTTGACAAACTCATTTGTCTTACCTTATATGATGAAACCGCTTCACTGATGGGTCTGAATTTATGATTGTTGTGTTGTTGTGAATCTCTGCACACTAAACACACCGGCTGTTTGTCCTCCAGACAGAAGAGTTTGAATCTCTCACTGTGTAAACTGCAGATCTCCTCAGATCCTGATGAACGCCTCTCATTTCTCTGCTTCAGGAACGACTCACACAAGTTTTTTAACACTAGATTACATGGAGGATCTTCTCTTGAGGATCTTCTCCTGCAGACGGGACACTCCTGAGTTTTCTTGATTCTCCAGAACTGTTGAAGACACTCTTTACAGAAACTGTGACTACATGATAAAAGAACAGGAGTCTTGAAGATTTCACAGCACACGGGACAAGACAGCTCTTCTTCAGATACAGTTAGTGAAGCCATTTTCACTGTTTGAGCTCCAGCAATCTGAACTTTACTTTCATTTCTGAAAGCATCATTCAAAAAGTGAATCACCACGAGAATCACGACGATCTGCTGTCTGTTCAGAGACAAATAAGGTGCATGTAAGATAAAAGTACATATATGTGACAGATATGTTTGTGTGTACGTCAGTGTCTGAATTAGCTTTTAATTGCTTTTTATTTTTGTCACAGAGTTTCTCCAGTGTCTGTCATGATCAAATCTTTATCAGAATGATTTCTTCACATGCTGAAGTTCAGTGATAAACTATCGTCTGTTTATTGAGCTGATTGTCAGTGTTTGGAGACGCGAGCAAAGATGAACAGAGTAAAAGTCCTGAATAAACAGAAGAAATGGAGATGGGATTAAAGTTTGTGTCTCTCAAGTGTCAGTCCTCAGCACCTTTATTAATACTTACTTAGTATTTCATGTTAATTATGAAAAATATGCTCACTTCATTAGCATAAATACATTTTTATCAAATATAATATCAATATACACTCAGTCACATCACTGTTTCTCAGACAATATCACCAGAATAATTATGTTTGTATTTATGCATGTGATCCTACAGCTACTATCGATTATTATTATTATTATTATTAAATGTAAAGAAGTAAAGATCCACTTTTAGTCGAAAAATTCTAAAGAGCCGCGTGTTTTTAATTATTTGTATTATTATTGTTATCTGTAGGCGCAGTTGACTGTGGCTCAATCAGATTAGTGTTGAGTTGCTGTAGATGGTGAATGTGTGCAGTGTGTGAGAGCTTTTAGTGAGGGGTGCGGCTGCAGCATCATCTGCACAACTAACGAGAACATCTGTAATGAACCTCGTCAAATACAGCAATACACCAGTACTGGATACAGTGAGAAATAATGCCAAATAGCCCATGATGAAGGTTTTTCCATTCATTTTAGTAGCTGACATTTCAGTGTCATGCAATAAGTTATTCATAATGGCTACAAAACATTAATTGCAAAGTATCATCCATTTTATTTTCATTAAATATGTGTTTTACGCAAGCTATTGCCAATATTATAATTTCAAGCAACTACTGAAACAAAGTTTAATAAGAGAGACAATTGTTTAGATTATAATGGGTATTTAAAGGTTGGTCAGTTAGTAGACCTACAGAGGGCGCGGCTGCAGCTCCGCATCATCTGAGAAAACTGATGAATATATTATGTGGATGAATTATATATATATATAATATATACATATAGAGTATAATATATATATAAATTTATTACAAAACATTAATTGATACATTTTATATCAGCCTAAGCTTTTGCCTTCTCAATATTCTAATTTCATGCAACTACTAAAAATAATAAGATGTGTATTTAAAGGTTGGTTAGTTAGTACAGTTGGTTAAACTGAAGTCTTACCTGATCTGTGCGTGCCTCACCGACGCTTTGAACATTTTGAAACCGAAAGAGCAAATGTGACTGACGTAGAGCACGTATACAGCGTGCGCGCCCCCGTGTGGAGGCTTTACGCTGCTGTAACATATTCTACACAAACAATCAGAGACAGCGATTCTTTAGTAACACAGTCACTGATAAGTGTGTGTGTGATGACTGAGATGAATGGAGTCTCTTGAAATCTCTGTAGGATCAGGATGATCTTCAGCACACATGAGTGTCATCATTAATCACAAAACACAATCAAACACTATGGGGTAGAATTGTTGCATTATTCCAAATAAATAGATTATGATCCACAAATAAATGTAAATATGTTTCTTATAATCTCTTTACATTTATTTGGAATAATGCAACAATTCTACCCCCATAGGATCTGGCATCCGGGGCTGGATCGGATATTTCTGGCATAGACGCACTATCAGGTGAAATACAATTTATTAAACTTTAATGAACTTTAATAAATAAAAAATGCAAAGCCCCAAAATCAAATAGCTTCCAGAACTACATTATGCATTATTCTTAGACAGCAGAATCAGCAGGAAAAAAAAAAAAAATGGACACAACATAAGCTGGTGATACAATGTGCTAAGGAATTGAATCCTTCATTAATCGAAACAAATACAAGAACCATTTATGATTTACAAGACAGGCTGGGAAATTTTCTCAAGTCACCAGCCTCTGCAGCTGGGGCAAAAAGTTATAATTTTAGGCTGCTGCCTGCAAGTGTAGAAATAGGACAAAAGCAATTTCCATACTTTAGAGTGAGGTAAAATAATATACATGTGAATACTATTTTCGTTATTTCACGTGCAAATTGTTGACCGTCACAGGGAGCTTGATTGACAGCGATCTGACCAATCAGAATGAGATATTATGTGCCCCAGCCACTGCTTATCTGCCATCTTGCCCGAAGCGACATAGAAATCCAGTTAAAAAGGTGGTGGGTTTATAAAAAGGATGGACTGAATTGAAGCTTTTTCAATGTAACTAAATATAAAAATGTGCGGAGGGTTAAGCTATGCTGTTGTTGGCTGCCACAGCAATGGCAATAAGCTAAAGGAATTCCTTAAAAGTACTTGTTTTGCGTACCAGAAAACCTGTCATGTCCGGTGCTGTATGCATGGCTTACAGGGTGATATGGCTGCCAGAAGTAGAAATAGTATTATGTAATTGTGACTTTATTATTTTAAAAACTTAATTAAGTGTAATTTAAACAAATCAGTACATTTTAACCTTCAATATTATTAGGGATGCACCGAAATGAAAATTCTTGGCCGAAGCCGAACAAAATGAAACACTGGGCCATATACCGAACATGGTTTTTCACATTTCTCCCCCCATGTAGGCCTATTTTGACAATTTTTGAGACTTGAATCAGGCATGTATTTTTTACTGTACAAATAAAGGCAGTCTTGCTGAGCAGAAGATAATTATTTTAAAACATTAGAATATATTACAGATCCCAATTTGAACACTATATGTGAATGTTATAATAAATGTATTAATAGAGCTGTTATAGGGTAATTATTATTATTATTATTGTCTTACTATTTTATTTTACAGAACGACAGTAAAATTACAATACTATCATTTATGAATGTCTATGGAGTTGTTGCTTTTGCTTGGCTTTTATTTTGGCAGAAACCTGCAGGAAGAGCTCAGTGCTTCTTTTTGTTGACAAGAGCATGCAGATTTATAAATGATTCTCATTACGAATTTGGGAAGATGTTTGTCTCATGTATCACATTGTCACATGCCTTTAAAAAAATTCACAAAAATGTTACTGAGCAACTGACGAGTAACACAGTTTCAGCCCAGATTTTGAACCCTGGAGCTGCAAGCTCATGCAGCGCTGTCAGAATACACACTAACTAACGTTAAAAAAGTGAAATCGCAATCAACCACCCCTTTAATTCAGAAACGAAGGAAGTGACTCGCTGCTTTCGAAACCGCATACTTCCCTACTATATAGTACGCAAAAACGAAGTAGGCGAGTGAATAAGTATGTTTGAATCCTCAGTATTCATAAAAGAGTACACTCTTAATAATAAAGGTGCTTAAAGGGGTGGTTGATTGCGATTTCACTTTTTCTAACGTAGTTAGTGGTAATGTTGCTGGTTGAGCATAACAATATCTGCAAAAGTTTTCCCCCCCCCCCCCCCCCCAGCGCTGAAAGTTCTATGCAAACGGAGATATCGTCTTTTAAAATTCTGGCAGATTAATGCCTACAAAAACGGCTGGTAAGAGACTACAATGAGTTACTTCCCAGGTCCGTTACGTCACAAACCCAGATAAACCCCGCCCCCGGGAACACGCAACAAAGGGGGCGAGGCCATGCTGCGCTGCTTTAGAGAAGAGGAAGAGAAAACTAGGGGTGCACGTAAAAATCTGCGATTCTGTCTTCTAACGATTCTAATGGATTCACAAGTTTCAAAACCAATGGTCTAAAGCAGCGGTTTTCATCCTGTCCTCGCGTCACCCTGCTCTGCATCTCTCTCTCATTCAGATCGTCAGATCAGCTCCAACAAACTGTTCCATTTATACACTTACTTTACATAGCTATGAGAAGTGTTATACATGGCCGTGCATACGGTTGCTGTGCTGTATTAAAGCTTTAATCAGAATAAAACCGTATATTAAAAACTAACAAAAGCATTTACACATAACAGCATATCTAAAGTATGGGCAACAACAAAACAAGATGCAATTAAGAGCCGGCTTGCAAAGGTTCTGATCGATCCTCGTCATTGAATATTTAGCTGCGTCCTCAATAGCCTCAAATGGATATAAGGCAACTATAGAGGATGCGCATTGTTTACAATAAAACCGGAGCACATTCTGAGGTGAGGGGCGGGACGTTTAGACATGCACTAGAGGCGGTTTAGCCAGTCACTACACACTGGGCTAGCTAACCAATCAGGGCCCATCGCTTATTTCTGTGGGAGGGGCTTCATAAAAACAGGAAATAATCGAGGCGTTTGTTAGAGAAAGGACAGATCGGTATGGAATAAAGGTAAATTATGTGAAAAAAATGCGTTTTTTATAAAAACGAAGCAGAACACAGTTAGACTGCACCCCCTAAACACAATGAGCCTAGAAAAAAAACATTCAAACCACCCCTTAAGATTATTTTTTGAAATGAAAACGGGAGGCTGTGACTGTTCATGACTGCCAAGATAAAATATACATGTCAAGGCCAGAAAAGTTGAAAGGACATCTGTCAGAATAGTCCATCTGCCATCGTGGTTCAACCGTAAAATTATGAAGCTACGAGAATACTTTTTTTGTGCGAAGAAAACAAAAATAATGACTTAACACAACAATTTGTCTCCTCTGTGTCTCTCCGCATCAACGTAGCACCATTTTGGAGAATAACCACTGAAACACAAGCAGCATATGCTATTCTGTGTCAGCTTACCAGCGGCTGGAGCTGATAGAATAGGATAGTAGATTAGACTTGCTACAGCCGATACATCCACAACGTGATGCTAAGCATGTAGGAAATACTGCAAATATAACATACATGAAATACCCCCCCATAGCATACATAAGTCACCTCGTGAGCAGATGTATAAAGAGTGGAGTGGTGGAGGGTTTTTGAAGTAAGCTGCAACTGCTACAGCAAGCACTAGTCATATATTTGAATGTTGAGCAGCGAGCTCTACTGATACTGATACAGAAGAGAACCAATCAGCTGTGCCATGTGATAATGATGTCATTAGTTCAGATTGAGTTAGACCTATCGGACCCATCTAGAGTTTCATGCCAGAACTCTGTATTTCATAGCAATACATTACTAATCAAAAATTAAGTTTTGATATATTTACGGTAGGAAATTTACAAAATATCTCATGGAACATGATCTTTACGGAATATCCTAATGATTTTGGGCATAAAAGAAAAATTTATAATTTTGACCCATACAGTGTATTGTTGGTTGTTGCTACAAATATACCCTGCTTCTTAAGAGTGGTTTTGTGCTCCAGGGTCACAAATGAGCATATGTGATGTATCCTCGGGGCGGTGCTAGTGCCCAGTAAAATGGCATGATGGTATAAGGGCTGTAGACATTCGTCATTTTTGGCATGTGTGTGTGTGTGCTGATATAAAGTTTGCTGTGGAATGCGCAGTTTTTTTCTCCTGATGTTGAATATGCGCGTCCTGCTGAATGCCGATTGGTCGAGAGCAGCTGAAGAATGTATGAAATGACTTAAATAGCGCTGGAGTCTCATGTGCACAGAAGAGCAGAACATCTCCAGCACACACACACAGAGTCAAAGATACCAGGGAATTTCTGCAAAGCGTCTTGATAAGAGCGTCTCTCTTCAAGTGTTTATTTTCAGCACTGTGCTTTCGAGAAGGTTCTTCACACGTACAGACAGATATGTGTGATGTGATTTCAGAGAGAACTCGTTTTGTGCCTCTTGTTGTGGAGTTCCGCGAGCAGCAGACACGTAGTTGAGGAGAAACTTTATGCTTTGGTTCGTTCTCATCTGTTTGGTATATTCGTGCGTGCTCACGTTCGCATTCAAACCCGCAGAAATGCCAGATGATGAGCTCACTCATGTTCATAAGAAGCATCATGGGGTGAGTTTAGAGAAGGGACCCGATCCAAACAGCCCCGCGTACAAGATCCTGAACCCGAGCCTGATCCCCTCAGAGAGTGATTCTTAGATTAAGCTGCCAATTTACATGTTCAAGCTATTTTAAACCACAAGAATAAGAAACGAAAGAGAGCTCAACTCGATACTGACACACTTCTCGCACACAATCAACGCGCCAGTTACAAGCATAGAGACGTGTTCGGCCAGGCGGAAATACTGAGGTTGCGTATATGTACACATTAATTAGCTTATTCACAAACGATTCACCGGAATGCGCCTGTGCAATTTAGTAACTTTGTTGTTTTTTCTTGATTATCCGATAAAATACTAAAGAGCGGTGACAAAACAAACAAAACAAAAAAAAATATATATGAATGCGTGGACCACATAATACTATTAACTAGCCGCCTAATTACGCGATAATATATATATATATACTATATGAAAATTTATATATTATTGAAACAGTTGATAACTTTTATGGCGCGGCTACCAAACCGAGGCCATAAAAACAGGGCTCTCGCAACAGGATTAAAATAACGGTATTTTACCTCAGAAAATATAGGTTGCCTATGTGCGGTATTCGGACGGGCACAAACACGTCGTTCCCATAGAAGACATTAAAAGATTTGACCCTAAAAATTATAAACAGGATTTTTTGTATCTTGTTCGCTGGGAAAACACGTATTATCAAGCTCAGGTACTTCTGATAAAAGGTACGTTTCGATGAAGTAATTTTGATTTCGACTGACGTAAAAATGTCTGTTTACGCTAACGCTACATTATCTAACGTTACTTACATTATCTGTGGTTTAATAAAAATGTCTGTTTACGCTAACGCTACATTATCTAACGTTACTTTCATTATCTGTGGTTTAATTGACCACCTCCAGAGACCCGTGAAGAGATGGAGGAGGAATTAGCCAACCCATCCAAGCGGATAAGAACGGCTAAAATCCTTAACGTTCACCAGGATGATACGATGAACGAGACGGCAGCTGAAAAAGAAAAAGGAGCACTGAAGAAGAAACACGTAACGCTATTTGTTAAAAGATTATTTTGATTTTCTAAACCTGTTAATGACTTACCTTATGGATGGACGTTTACCCTCCTCGCGCTCACCGTTTATTAACTTCCGGTTCGCAAATTAATCTCTTTTGAATTAATAGATTTGAATCCAACTATGGCAGTCCATCTGAATCGCTGCAGGTTTTGTATATATCATTTATTCTTAATATTTTAAATAATTGTTAATAAAAATAACAATTGGTCTCTCAATATCTCTTTGCCGCCTTGAAGAATTCTCAGTTCCTTAAAGTGTAAATACGGCCGGGAAGCAAGAAAACACACATTCAAATTGTATTCTCAATACTTCAAATTTATTCATAGATACAAAGATATTATATAGGCAAATGTCGAGGGGAGTTTCATCCTCTTAACCAAGGAGGATATGAATGACATACACATGTAGGATCTTTGGCCAAGAACATGTGTTTATATAAAATGGCCACATGTACAGAAAAACATGGACATATTAGGAATAGACTTTTGCGAAGGATGAGGCACTCTCTTCAGAGTTCCTCACGAACTCCTTTACCCTTATAGTCCTAGCATTCATCTCCTTATTTGGGCATTTAAACCAAGAAAAACTAATGTATACATGTGCGCATGCATACCTCGAATATGAGTAAGAGATATTTAAACATAATACAAGAGAGAGAGAGAGAGAAACAGATAGAGGAGGGGGGATTCAGAGAGAAAACAGTGCTGTATAGGGAGGGCGAGTGAGAGAAGGAGAGAGGAAAAGGAGGGGTGAGGCATATCTGGAACAATTCTCAAGACAGAGAGTGTTTTCTAACAATAATTTTAATACATTCGTAATTACTTTTAATTAAATTATCAACACTTATGGCAACACTTATATTTCTGAATTTTAGGCCTACTTATTTGTTATAACTTTAGATATATTAAAATATATTACAAAGTATTAAAACATTATCATCAAATTTCTTTACAAAGTTTAATGTCTTATGTTTTTGACCCTATAATGCACTGAATTCCATTATCGTGAATAGCATGTAGCAATATAATGCATTTGAACTTTTGTTAAAAGAATGAGACTATATCCCTGCGTAGTGTGTACATCTCAAATACGCATTCGTATCTGCTCTTCTCAGGGCTTATACGTAGTCCCGTTCAGCACCAACCGCACGCAAGTTCTTTACAGGATAGCGTTCTACCAAGGCCTGTACCTCAGTTATCATGGTTTCCCACACCTCGAATTGTAATGAAGTTCTTACCGCTACCCCACCCCAGACGCGCGAGCGACTCCCACAAATCTTTTTTAAGGTTATAGTAAAGAGAAGTAGGAAGAGCACGAGAAAATAGTGAGTAAGCCTCACACAGTCCTTAACATTCTAGCTTAAGATATGCGAACAATAGCTGTATTTTGAGTGTGTGGTGACCAAATATAGGTCTTGAACTATTCTGGACAATTGTACGAGTCAACAGGTCGAGAAGCTGGGGTGCTTCTACTTAAAATTTTTGCTACAACTACGTCTTCTCACCATTGCATGATCAATAATCAGCCTATTACACGAAAACAACTGAGAATGCTTGAAGCGAGTCCTGAAAAAAAGAAAAGCCCATTCTGAAGAATTCCGATGAAGAAAGAAGAGCGCAAGAAAAAAAACCCGAAGCTCCCACTTTGTGAGAGACAAGACACCCCCCCCCCCCCCCCCCCCCCACACCAAAAAAAAAACCTCGAGAGAGGAGTTTTCGACGCAGCGAGCATGCAGATGCGGAGGAAACGGGGGTCTGGTACTATCAAAAGAAACAATGCAGGAGGGGTTTGTCAAAAGAAAAAGACCGACAATACATACAAGAAACAAAAGCAAGGCTAAGCAAGAGCTGGGAGATATTGAACCAAGTTGACAGCAGATATCTGCGACATATATAACAATTTCCATTTGTTTACACTACAATGTAGCCTATAATAAGAAATTCACTTAGAAAATGAAAAAGGATAAGATACAATTTCACGGAATATCAGATATGCAACAATCTGATGAGGAAACACTTTTTTTTGTGTTTCTTTGTTTCGTCTACAAACACTAAAGACTAGCTAAATAGCACATGGAGAGAGAGAGATCTGGTTGCAGAGCTGGCGAATTACCAAAGCTTGAACATTTTGCACGCTCGACAGCATGCACTTAAATGAAGTGTCTCAAAGATGCGGGACTCACACAAAATCACAGGTACGTGTGGTCCAAACCCATGCAATGGTGTTACCGATGGCCATTTTAGATTCTCACATGTGATGTGAGATTGGGTTGCACATCCACGCTCTGACGTGGGACATCGTATGACATTCCCAGCGAGTTGCAACACCCTAACCACCACTTGTGTTGTCTGGCTATCTTGACTATAGTCTAAAAACGTGGTTTATTGGTTGTACAACCAAAGACAAATCTAGAGCAGGTTGCTCAACCCTGGCGACTGAGGCGACCACCCAAAACTGCAACCGTTGTATGCGTGCTCCCATTATTGACACCCATTTGACCCGCGGAACCGGGAGTTCTTTAATGAGCTAAGAGTTGAATCAGGGGGGAGCTGTGTTTTGATTGGGGAGGAGACACACAAAAACGTGTCATTGCTGGGGGCGCCCAGGCCCAGGGTTGGAGCAACACTGCGTCTAGGTGTGGAACTTAAGGCATTTTTAGAGCCTATGACTGCAGCATCACAAGGATGTATGATGTACGTACAAAAGTATACATAGAGAGAGAGATCTCGTAAAGAGATAATCTATGGTAATTGGTAGGAATATATCTTATATATAGAGAGAGAGAGAGGGAGAGAGTGAGAGAGAGAGGCATACTGCATCTACAAGTAATGAAGGGATATTACACTCAATTCGAATATGACTTCACCTTTTTATTTTAAAGTATTAACATATTTGTCCCTACCATTGTTTGGTTTGTTGCAGGTCCATCTCTTCTTAACAGACTTTCTGCATCTTTTGAGAGCACACCTGACGGAAGATCAGATGAGCTGCCCAATAGTTCAGAGGGCAACAACCCACCTCTGAATAAAAACACCTCTGAATCACCTCTGAGCCTTTATGAAATAAAGGATGGCAAGGTACATTAGAGTAATTGTCAAGCCTTTTTACACCATTTGTTTTTCAAAGTTCAAAAAGTTCACTTTCCTCCCAATAATGGTAATAATATACTTATTAAAAGATAATTATATTAAATATGATTATATGATATATAATATATAATATGTTAATAAGTATATTATTACCATTATTATATATTATTATAATATAAAATATTATTATATTAATCTATAGTAAAAAATATGTAATGTTACTTTTTAAATATTACAAATGTTTTATTTTTTTTTTTTTATAAAAAAACTGTCATTAGCACTTGCATATTATCTGCGTATTATTGGTGTTTTGATGCTTCTATTGTCTTCATTTGTAAGTCGCTTTGGATAAAAGCGTATGATAACATGACTAAATGTAAATGTGAAAAAAATCTAAATAAGAAAGCATTGT
>JADLZN010010087.1:0-124163 GCA_018155175.1 Sinocyclocheilus anophthalmus
CACCAAAGAGAAAGGAAAAATTGAATCGCATCATATGACCCCTTTAAAAAAAAAATGCCACGAAATTGCAATGCATCCTTTTGTAGGGTCCTTTTCATTTCGCACAGAGTATGTTTGGCAAACTGACAGGTTGTTCAATTAATGAAAGAGGGTAGTCTTCTTTACTTTATGTGGTATATTTAATGAGCCTCAGATTCCCAGAATCTACTATCATGAAATCAAAAAGACCCATATTGTGTGTCGCAATGCCTGCTTCTCCTGTTCCAGCACTGGTTTCTGTCTTATTCAGTTCAGGCTTTCGTGTTATAGTTGTAATAATGACTTTAGAATCATATAGCACTATTGTTTCAAAGCAGCTTCACAAAAGTATAGTTTTGTCAATGATACAATCGGTATACTGGTCAAGGGTGAGTGTCAGAGTAATATCCATACGACATTAGTATACAGCTATAAGATCATAAAGGTTATTATGTGGCTAGTTAGTGTCATGTATTCAGTGAAGTAGACATAATAAATAAGTTACTGTAGATGACTACAGCTTGTGATCATAATAATTACAATAGAATGATCGGATTTCATAGACATTTCACTCTTGGCTGATCATTATTATCTTAGACATAGCTTCACATATTAGACTATGGTGTTTTATCATTAATTAAAAAACCATTATATATATATATATATATATAGTATATATATATTCAGATATAGCAGCTGCAAAGAGGAGATTAGTCCTTTTATTCTTACCCAAAGCATTTAGTTGCTGGTGTGAGAATCTATCTGGTTGTATTAACGCCGTAAGTGTAGTGGTACCTCACTTACTCAAGTTCACTCCAACAAAAGACGGGATGGTACGAAAGCATACTCAGAAGCAAATAGGTCAGGACTTGAACGTGAGGATAGTGAAAATGGGACGATAGGGTCCTTAGGTAAACTTACTACTGTTCAGTGAAGAGGAAGTACATTGTGTAACAGAGTGTAATGAGAGTTCTCACTGTCTCTTTCTCACACACACACACATACACACACATTGTGATTCACACGTCACGGGCAGCTCACATTTCAAATTCTAATCATGATGAGTCAGTAAGTCAATCACCCTTTCTCTGAATGAGTAGTGTTTTATCACCACCTCCAAATTCATGTGTGGCTAATGAAGGAGTTTTAAAGAGGTTTAGAGATTTAATGTCTGTATGTTTGTGCTGTACAACAATGTGTGACATCAAGCTTGTGTAAAATCGATCCTATATTGCCGTGTCAATATTGAATCAATATTTACACTTGGGTGAATAACCCTAAACATAGCTTACTTATAGTTATCACTGCATATTAAGCTGAGATAGTAGAAAGTATTTTAACATCACAAAAATGAAACACTTCACCTTTAGCTTAAATACATACACACAGAGCAGCTGCTCTCAGAATGAGCCTCACAACGAGCCACTACACTTGAACCAAACTTGACCTGCTAGTTTTGCCTATTGCATCCTATTCATGCACGTTTGTAAAAACTATTTTTTTCAGACACACACAGCAAACAGTTGGTTTAATTATTATTTGAGCTTAAGTTTTTTTTATTTTATTCTTTTTTGAAGAAGAAGAAGAAGAAGAATTGAGCTTATTATAGCTGCCACTGATAATCAGCAACAGGATAAAAACACCTCGTCATGAAGAATGTTCATGGAAAAACTTTTTCATTATGTGTCTAAAATTGTGTGACTAACACACAAAAAAAGTATGAAATGACCCCTTGAAGTAACCTACGAGGCACATATCTGTTAGAGAGTCCTAGAAAGTTGGAATGAGAATATGTATGCTTGAGAACAATGGAAAGAAGAGTGAAAGTGACTATAGCGTAAAGGGGTTATGAAGAGGAGAATGAGTGTGTGAGCGGAAAGAGGTGTGATATGAGTGAAGTGACTCATTTTTGCACTGTGAGCCCATATTATCATGCTGGAAGCAAGTCAGTGCTGCCCACTCATGGATCTCCCATGATGCCAGCGTGGTGGCCCACCAGTTCTTCTGAGGGAGTCACCGTCTGTGATGATAAACAGTGAAGGACAAAACAAATCTTATTTACATCTCTCTTTCTAGCTCTTTTCCAAAACCTAATGAGCTGCCTCGCTGCCTACTGCCTACACAAGCAGCTGCTTTCTGACAGCAGACTTATGTTGAGTGATTTTCAACACTTTTCAGGAATTCATACAAAAAGCAGTATATATTTGTAGCTCTTAGGTGATTCAACTCAATGATTGATTTTTAAATATAGCTGTCATGTCAGGAACAGCACAATTGTTTGTGTAATTTTGGAACTTTTTGCACTGAACTCAAAAAGCATTCTACATAGGAATTGTACATGTGATGCTGCCTTAGAATTGTGTGAAAATGTAACTTTTAAAAGGATAATTTAGCCAAAAATGAATTCACTCACCCTCAAGCCGTCCTAGGTATATTTGACTTTCTTCTTTCAGACAACTACAATTTGAGTTAAAAATGTCCTGGCTCTTCCAAGCTTTATAATGGCACTGAAGTAAATCGATGCATTTTGTAAGAAAAATATCCATATTTAAAACTTTATAAATCGTAATCTCTAGCTTCCACTAACTGTAAGATCATAAAGGTTATTATGTGGCTATAGGGTTAGGTTTAGTGTTAGGGTTAGATGTGGGAAGACCAAGGACATTTTTAAATATAACTCTGATTGTATTCATCTAAAAGTAGAAAATCATGTACAGCTAAGATGGCTTGAGGGTGAGTAAATTATGGGGTAATTTTCATTTTTGGGTGAACTATCCCTTTAAGTTACCTACTTTCTTGAACGGATTTTGTGTTGCGATTAAAATATTTAGAGGTTTTGGAACAGAGCTTCTATCTGTAAATCCTTACATTTCATTTTCTTAGTCCTCCAGAGCCTCTTATTGAACTCTGCCTTTCCACATGACCATATTCCCACAAAATCTATTTAACTCCTGTCCCTAAAATCTGTCTCTCATTCTCAAACCTTATCATCTCTGATCTCCACCCGCGATGAGCAGTGGAGAGTATAAACCTACACACGGCAATTTCATCTAATACAAATTTCCTCCTCTTTCAGAGTCTTAAAGGAGTATTTCAGCTAAAAATAAAAATTGTGTAATTATTCACTCACCATCATGTCATTTCAAACCCTTATGACTTTCAGTAAGCTATACATTATAGCTTTCTGTGAGGTACGGACCGAAAAGTTGAAAAGTTTTGACTCCAAGAATATTTCATTAAAATAAATCAAACTTCCGCTTCTGTTTTGGTTTTAATACAAACCTACTGTATCTAATGGCTTCAGAAAACTTTGAATAAAGTGCACAGTTCATATGGACCACATGTATGATCATTTTATGGTGTTTTTTTGGAGTTGACACTTCCAATCCTGCACTTTCACTATTGAAAAGACTTCAAAAGAGAGGCCAGGATATTATTCAGAACTTCACCTGCTGTGTTCCGTTCCACAGAATAAAGAAACTCATATGGGTGAGTAAATAATGACATAATATTCATTTTTGGATGAATTATTCACTTAAGCCAGGTCTCTCTTTCACCACATGGACCAGCATTTTCCACCCTGGCTAATCCATAGGATCATGGTGCATTTTAATATGTGGACTAGTTGGATTTTGGAGCTGCAGTTGCCAAAGCAGTGAGCAATGACATCATAAACACAGAAGCAGCCTCTGGGCTTTCTGCTACTGTCTGACGCTTTGCTCTGCTCTCTTCCAGACATGGACTTTATTGGAACAGGCCATCAGCATCTCAAGCACTGCCATGACTAGCACTACAGTATGTTTGAAATGAGAAAAAATACCTTCTCTCATATGTGTAGATACATAAATGTAGCTAAACTTTACCAAAAAACAATTCAGGAAAAACTGCTTTATTAGATGTGGAGATGTTTTAAGCATCACCCTGTCACAGATATATTGCTCCTAACAGCAGTGCTGTCACATCAGACTCCCAGGGAAGATCAGGTGGATTTATTGGTATGGTATCACAAGTGCTGTAACTTCTTAAATCAAAATTCAGTTCTTTACAGATGGGCATAGCAGGTTAATGTTCATTTAACCTGCCTGCTTCTGTTGGTCCCTGTGCGTGCATCTGGTGTGTCGCTGTCATTATAGAATGTTGAATGACTTTTGTGGCTTTACTCTTGATTTTACTCTGGTGCACTCTTGTTTAAAAACCCAAGGTAGTGTTTTTTTCTTCTTTCGTTTTTATTAAATGTCATCACACAAACTGTAATGGCTCACAATAAGGCAATCGAAGAGAAGTCAATTTGCTGATCAAAAGAACCTTTATAAGACCTTAAAGCATTTCATCAAAAGATTTCTATTTCAAATATTTTATTTTGACGGGGGGGGCTGCGGCGGTGGGGGATAGGCCTGGTGAATTTATTAAGGGTTCCACAAAAATATAAGCAAACAACCATATTTCAACTGTGATAATAACATGTTATTATATTGATATAGATGTTTCTTGAGCAACCAAACACTATCTAGACTGATTTCGAGTTTAAAGAACTTGTAGTAATCACCTATCTGCTGAAAAGTCTGCTACACGCCAACAAAGCGAGAATTACATTTTACATATATTACAGATCTGCAAACATTTTTTTAATGGTGAACACTTCACCATATTTTTTCTGTAATATACTATAGCATAATATATAATATATAATTAATATAATTCACACATCCTTGCACACGCCACATTAGGCCAAGCGACATGTATTCTTCTGTTATGTTCTTTCATAGATACTGGTTCCCTGGAAATGGTTTGTGCTTTGAATCGTTCGCTGCTCTAGTTGACTGGTAGAGCATTTACATTCATACTGTCTGTCCTTGTGAGTTAAGAGCGCAACAAAGTGTTATCCCTTATTTTAATCGTGCAGAACTGGACTCTGTTTGCTCTGACTTGTTAACTATATATGGCTTTTTTCCCCTGTGTGCCTGAAAACAGAACTCGCCCTACCTAGGACTCGTGGTTGGATGCATAGAAATGGCACGCCCTTGCCCTCGCAGTCAGCACTGGACACCACCATACTCATCAGAGATGCCTCGTAGCGAAGGTACGAAGACAGTCGCCGTCATTTCACTCCCGTGCCAACAATCGCTGCCGAGGTTCACATAAGGGTTGGTTCTCAGTTGCTTAGAGTTGCAGAATGATGGTTGTTTCATAAGGGTTCCACTGAGAGAGTGCTTGGATGTCCGCCATTGCCTTCTCCTACACTCTTAAAAATAAAGGTGCTTCAAAAGGTTCTTCAAGCGATGCCATAGAAGAACCATTTTTGGTTCCACAAAGAACCATTCAGTCAAAGGTTCTTTAAAGAACCATCTCTTTCTTACCTTTTTGTAATCTGAAGAACCTTCTTTCGCCACAAAGAACCTTTTGTGAAACAGAAAGGTTTCTTCACATGTTAAAGGTTCTTTCATAACCTTTCTTTAGACAAATGTCTGGCATCCGACGCACCTTTATTTTTAAGAGTGTATATGCTTCATATGGTGAAAGCTGAAGAGCTTATAAAGTTAGCAATAAGCTTCACATTCAGATATAAATCCAAATGAATGGACACATAAATGCCAACTTGGTCAATTTATCTACAAGTATTTGCTAAGTTGAGAACTGCGTCCACTTTGCCAAATTAGCTCCCACTTGTGTTAGATCTAGATAACCAGGATTACGGAAAACGTGCAAATATTAGACCATTTTGATGTCCAGGGGTGCGTTTCAAGCATTTTTAGCTAACTTTGGTCGTTAGTTTCATTGAACTCTATTGGTAACGATGGAACTTGCGACCATAGTTGCTTTTGGGAATCGTAGTTGCTTTTGGGAAACGCACCCCAGATCCGGAAAAGTCATGGAAATGATTAAAATCTTAAAATGTCATGGCAAAAGTCATGGAAATTTCTGTGGTGAATAATAAATTGTTTTATTTTATAGTCGTGCCTTATGTGAGTTAAATCTCTATAACAATTTTGTTAAAGATCATTACCCATTAATCATAAATTACTGGAAAAGTTATGGAAACGCTTTGGTCAAAAGGTGTGGGAAATGTAGGTCATGCACATTTTCTGAATTAAAAATATTTGTGATCTTGAATTTTGAATTGTTTAATTTTTCTAATATTTTTGGAATTTTATTATTTCCAAATGTTATATATTTAATGTAACTTTAATTTTAGCCACACAACCATACATAAGACAAGCAGTTTGAGTGGATGGATGGATGGATTTACTTTTAGCTTTTGTGTGTATGTCTCATTTGCTATCATTAAATTGTATTATTTCATATACTGTAGATCTGCAGTAAATCATCCATCAGCCACTCTTTTCTAAATATACGCATTTCTGTCAGCCATTAAAAAATCCATTATATACAATCATTATATACAGAGATTAGGATAATGTCTTTCTTCTTAAACACCACATATTATCTTTTTGCTGCAGTTTATCATTATCTTTGCTTTGCCCTCTACTGCACCACCTCACCTGTTCTCTCTTTCTGTCAGCTTTGGAACAGGTGTGCAGTGGTAATGAGTGTCTTTTGCATAGCACAGTGTGTTCTGGGAAATAAAAGTGAGAGAAGGAATAAGGGAATCAGAGAGACATGCAGAGAAAGTGGTGAGATGGTATGATAACTATTTATTTTGGTCTGTCTCCACCTGGTCTTGAAATGCCTTGAACTCAAACCACTTGGCAACAACACTGCTAATTCATTCTTAAAATATATACCAATCCATGCAGTCCTGTAATCTATTCTGGATGATAGTTAGTTAGGCACAGAAATGTTTTAAAACTTTAACCGTACTGTATATTAGCATTTTGAGTGTAGGAAAAACAAGTCTTCAAGTCTTCAATATTCTTATGCTTATTAAATTAACACATCATTAGCTTAGCAATATGCTAATGCAAAACTTTATTGAAATTGCATTGTGTGAATGAGTTTAATCCACTACTGTATCATTCACACAGATTCTCTTTCTTAATAATAGTACAGTGTGTAGGCACACAGAGGTTTATGAATATGTCCTAACCCCTACACAGTGGATGGAATGACCTTTTTTCTACAACCACAGCCTTAGCAACACTTCCGGTGTACTATCACCTGCAGTGAAGGCTAGATCTGATTTTCTGAGTATGGCATCTTGATGCTTTGAGCTGCAGCTATGTGAACTGACCTCAAAAGTGTTGAATGCTGTGCAGCTTTAACAAGATACCCTGATGGCTGTCTCATTTGGCTTTTAAAAACAGCCTTTAAAAGATAAAAGCTTAAGTTGTTTGCTCGACCCTGGTGCTTAGTAATTTAAAGGCAGCAGTTTGAGAAAGGACACAGCTTAATGGATGCAGTCGTTACTCATGCTAAAAAGAAATGTCTAGCAAATAAGTTATATAATGTTGTTATATATGTGTGTACTATATGCACATACACACACACACACACACACACACACACAAGCATGTATATGTATATGAATGTATATGCATATGTATGTATATATAACATTTAAAAAACCTTACCAACTCCAAACTTTTACCAATGAAAATAGTTCTGAATGAATCCAGAACCATTGCTCGTCTCCGAGCAACACATAGCAGTGTGTTTTGATTCTGAATAGATCAGTGTTTTGGAATGAATCGGTTCCGTGAATGATTCAGTGACTCACTCATAAACACAGTCACTTGTTTCATTCCTGAATGAACCTGAATGAATGCTTACAATTAAAGGAATAACTTGACTCATTGTTTAAAGACCGAGTCATTGTCGCAACACTGGCGAAAATCGTAACAGCAGAAGGTCTCACTAAAAAAAGACATGTTAGAAAGGGGTCCTATTATGCTCTTTTAAAAAGTTTTGATTTTGTTTTGGGGGTGCACTAGAGCAGGCTCTCTTGGTTGTTCGAAAAAACACATTATTTTTCACATATTTACATTATTACAACACCTCTCTCCCCAGTCTGGCATGAGGCTTGAATAGTTCCTGTATCAAATGAAGGCCCGCCTTCTGAAAAACGAAATGTGCTGTGATTGGTTAGCTGGGCAGTGTGTGTTGTGATTGGTTAGCTGGGCCTGTGTGTGTTGTGATTGGTTAGCTGGGTCAGTGTGTGTTGTGATTGGCAGCACTCGGCGCCTGGTCGGGAAATGTCATGCCCCTTACCATAGCCGCCTGCGAGCTTCAGTGTAAATATTGCCTCAAAATCAAATCAATTTGAGCGCGATTTAAACCCGGATGAATGTAACCACTCTAAGTTCGTCAGCCTTGGAAAGCTAGCATGTCTCCGGCATAGTGATAACACTCGTTGCCTTCTATAGTGCAGCTCAACCAGGTCTCGTCCCAATCGTCGATATTTGTGATATCACAAATCACGGAAAATATGCGTTGTAGTCCAAAACGAGTCATTCCTTGTATTTTTTGAAAAGTGATTTCTGTTAAATAAAAATCTCCTTTTGAAGTGGACTTTGAGCTTTGTAACTTTGCAGATCTTTTTTATGCTCAAACAGCAACATTACAGACTAACTAAAGTTGAAAAAGTGAAAAAGCATAATAGCACCCCTTTAATACACAGACAGACTTCTCTGGACTATGATATTTTTAAATGTAACTTATTTGGGCAATAAGGCAAAAAATAGTATGATGAACACAGTAACTAGGAGAATAGTTGCATGTCATATCTATTACTATATGTATTTTCTAATTACTAGAAAAATGTGTTACACTGTGGTTAACGTTCAAAGGCTACTCTTGACAATATTGTTTTAGTCCAGCTTTGGTTGATAATATTGGCCTATTCTATTTCAGTTTTGCAGACACTCTTCAAATATAGATATGCATGTAATGCATTCACAACACTGAGATCTGTTTGCGATGAAGTTATGGGACTACAGTGTTAGCCAGGGTGATTTTAGTGTTAAGGTTATAAGGTGGAAATGATATTTAAATGTATTCAGACTGTCTTACTAAGGATTGTGATTAAGTCTCACATCTGCTTGGCATTAAACAGAAGGCTCTGTTGCTAGAACTGATTGAACACACACACACACACACTCACACCACACACACACACACAATCAGTACAGAATCAGCATAGGAAATCGGAGGAGTCTTTTCTGTATTTTAGCTGTGTCTTCTGGGTAAAGCAGCATCAAGTAAAGGCACTGCATCTCCCCGAGGAGTCTCATTTCATTTTTCTTGTCTGGTCTCCTGCTTAGAAGATGTGTTTGCTGCAGTTTCAGAGAGCAGGGGTTCCACATCTGAGTTCAGATAACACATACTTTCTCCTCAAAGGCAACATTTATTTTGCTCATGTATACAGATCAAACAACAAACACATTTAACTTTATATACCGTATATGCATCAAAACGTCTACACTTTTCATCTTTTCAGTGCTCCTGTTTACTGAACTCTCCCATCTCTCTTCCGAGTTGTATCTGTAGTCATTTTTGCAATAATTTACTTAACACATGCATTTTAAAAGCTTAGGTTTTCTTGATAATACTTTCTCCTATTCCACAATGCAGAAACAACTTTGAAGAAGCCATGATTTCCCCAAAAACCATGAACACTGTGGCACAGTCAAAATATTGGTCTGTTTGGTCTGACTAAGCATCTATTCCAAACCAGGCCACACAACAGCACTGACTCAACCAATGGTGTGAATTTGGGGCGGGCCAGCTGTTTGATTGACCAATGGCAGACAGGGGAGAGAACTGTTTTAGAACACTTGCTTTATTGTTGGCTGATTTACATGTAACATGTATAAAATAATTAAACATAAATAAATAAAAAAGGAAAAATATAAAAATAATTTAAGGAATGTTCACCTATTTTTATTATTAAAACAGGGTCACTGTTTACTATATTGTTTTTTATTTGTATAATTAATATAATAATCGTTATTGTTTGTTATGTATAACAAATTGTTAGATTATGTATACAAACAAAAAAACTGAAAAACATTCATAAAAATTAAAAAGCGTAAGAAGAAATATATCCTGGACATGTTTTCATACAGTCTATGGTCTTACTCATCTCCTTCTGCAGTGACTTTCAGTAGCAGCCATGTGCCATTTCTGTGAAGCATGAAGGAGGAGAGACCAGGAAAGTACATGACGTGACAGAAAATTACAGAGAAAAAAGAATTTGCTGGAAATGTGAGGCCTTTGAAAAATTACACAAGCACTAATATTACCTCAGGGTCAGTTATTGTGTTATTTTTCTTTGGTAATGTTTTCTTGCCCTGTTTTCCTGCGCATGCAGTGCAGACAGAGAGGGAGGGGAGAACATTACCATTTCTATTCTGGATTAGGTTGTGAATGAACAGCTCTCTCTTTCTCTCTTCCGACTTTCTCTCTCCAGTACTTTTCTATGAAAATAGCTTTAATACAAGATAATGGAGCCTTGATAGAGATCATTATCAAAGCCATTAGCCATTATAAAAATCCTCGATTCAATAATATGTTCATTATTTTCTAATCCAGCACTAGATTTACTCTGTGTAATTAAATTTTTTTCATATTTCAGTGCTTAAATTGTGGTCAACATCTGCAGGCCTTGTATACAGCCATACTGCTCTTTGGGTTAAGAAGCAGATTAAATTTTTGCTGCTAAAAAAAAAAAAAAAGGGTGTTCTGGTGGAATGAATATGCTACTGCTTGACTTATTGCGTTGTATATTGTATAAATGTTGACAAAGTTAAAGAATTAAGGCTACATGGTGTATTAAATTAAATTTTTTTTAGTCAATTTGAAATTCATTGTTCAGTAAATGCAAAATTGTCTTGCTCAGCTAATAAACTTGGGGCAGCTCATTTTTTTTGTTGATTGCATTATCAAATTTTCATTTACACATAGATAAGACAATGTGGATTCTGCAATCTTTGCAGAAGAAAACATCTTGCAATGCAGAGATAAAATGTGCAATAGTCTTATATTGATGCACATGGACAATAGTGACAATCAACAAACACAATGCAGTAAAAAGATGACTAACTAACAACAATGAAAACAACAACCAAAGCATAAAGTCAACAAACAGCAGGGCAATAATTCATGGCAGTAAACACATAAGTTATTCATGCTGCATTGCATGCAAGCTTGCAAAACCTTAACAAATCGGAAAAAATGTTTCATTATGAAACTATTCAGACAGCTCTTTTGAGCAGGTTAGCACAAAATTCTCTAATGTAGATTTAAAATCTTATTTGTGACCCTAAAATCTTGCATGGTAGATAATATGTAATAATTTTGCCTTTTACAGTACTATTTAAAGTATTTCAACATCTTGCATCTTGTATCATCCTGAGAAGCACAATCAGGGTTGGGTTTGTGTTCATTTGAGGTAAAAGAGAGTGTGATCATTGTGATGGACTTTTGTGCCCTATGATCATGTGACTCATGTGACCGTGTGTGTGTGTGTGTGTCATCTCAGTCAGTTTTGTGGCACAGTGCATGTGTGTGTGTTGTATCGGCTAAATAGGAGAAGAGGACGTGATTTGTTTTTGACAACTTCCTCTCGCAGTCTCTCCAGCAGTGCATATGAAGGTGACAGCACAGGAATCGCTGCAGGGAAACAGTGCATTAACATTCCGAGACACTTGATTTCTTTAGAATGGTAGGTGAGAGGATGCTAAGGGCCAGATCTTGTGAAGCTGTTAGTGCTAGACTACATTGCTGGCAAGGGCTATTTCAATGTCATGATCAATAAATATGGAAACTGTGACAAATTACTGAACATTATTATAATACACTGCAATTATTAATATGAACAGTTCCCCATGTTTAATTAGAAAAGCTTGTCATTCAATTTTTTACATTTTTACATTTTATTTTAAATGAATTATAGTGTAGCCGCAAGTGAAATGGCAATGTGAGAGTTAGACATGAAAAGAAAGACTAAACCAATATTCCACCAAAGTGTTTTGTTAAACATAATATTAGGAAATGCTTCATATCTTGAAATCCTCTTCTTCTCATTTCCCACTGAGTGTCATGGAAACAGAGTTAAATGTAAACACTTTGTTTGACTTCTATTCAATAAGCTTGTGGGTATTTTGCTTGTAGTATTGTTTTAATCAAATCATTTTATGGTCTTTGTATTTCTGTGTGTGTGTGTACATGGTCATGTTATTGTTATGAATCTACCCACACATCTAAATTATTTAGCATATAGAATTAGAAACTTAGTAAGCTGAAAGTTAAGTAAGTTAAGTATCCAAGCAGCTCGGTCAACAAGTCTGTAATTTTCACCAAGGGGGCATTTATTTGAATATTGTAAAATATTATTAAAATAAAATACTCTTCTCTATTGAATATATTTTCACAGTATATTTGTACTGTATGGCCAAAAACTGAATTTTTAGCAGTCATTTTAATACATAATTTCCAGCTGTCTCAGTGTCACGTGATCCTCAGAAATCATTCTAATATGCTGCTTAATATTTTTTGTGGAAACTATCCATTCTTAGATCCTGGTTGAAAGAAAGATTAAAGAACAGCATTTATTTAAATTAAAATGGTTTTTTATTTACGACCCCCAAATCTTGAAATTGTAGTCTATGTTTAATAATTACTTGATGTATGTATACATTAATTTTATTTTATTATTTTTTAATCCTGAAACTATCTATTTGACTTTATTATATTTCAAATCGTTTATTAGAACATTGAGGAATGGTCAGACCAAAGTGACCCAGACTTGGAGCAGTTAATCATCAGCAAGTCAATCCCTTCTAAACATGGAAATAAAGATGAAATGTCCTTTTCCCATTAAAACAGCATATGTCATTACCAAATTACTTTACGTTTTATTGGCTGATTATCTTTGAGGATGATTCCTTGTGTGATTTATAGTTTTAGTCTGCTTTGTGTCATTTTGTCAGCCCACGTGGCATTCATTTTACTGGAAAACACCAGGCTGTGCTCAATAGAGAGTAGCCGTCTACACCCTCTTTTCTGAGGTAACACAGATTTATGAATTTCAGATACTGAAATAGATGCGTGCTCTTTCCAGTAGCACCATGAAAATGAATCACTTTCACAACTCCAGGTGCTGCATTGCACTGTGTCTGATGTTCAAGTTAAATTCACACTTATTAAAAACTTTGATATATTTTTGTTGGCCCTTTATTGTCTCAAATGAGTTCCACATTTGTTCTTCAACAGTCTTAAAGGGTCAGTGAATATCCAAACAAAGAACTTGTTCACGTAGTGCTCGGTCATCCCATATTGAGGATAATCAGCCATTGGTCACAGTTAAGATGTGACCAATATTCTCCCGGGGACAAGAAGAGACAACAAGCCTCTGTGTATAAGAGTAGCTGGAACACTTGAACATCCCTTGAACATCTTAAGGCTCTATAAGAGTATTCTGTTTGCTTTCTAAATAATAATTTCAGATTATTTAGGTTGCAAGAATTTAAATTAGTGTGAAACTGTAAATGCAACTTTTTATTGAGCTCCATAAACTTACAATCACTTTTTTTTTTTACTTTTCATGCAGTTTGTATGGAGATTATTATCTCTCTTGGAAAAAGTTGGGGGTTGTAAGATTTTGAGATTTGTGTTTTTGAAAGGTGACGTTCTCTTTTGCTAAGGGGGCATGATTTATGTGATAAATACAGCAGAACAGTCATTCCTGTGTGAAATATTATGTAAACATGGCTTTCTATTGTAATATGTTTTAAGTGTAATGTATTCTGTGATGGCAAATCCTAAATGTTCAGCATCATTGCCTCCAGTCTTCAGTGTCACATGATCCTTTAGAGATCATTCTATATGCTGATGTGCTCAAGAAACATTTATTACTGTAAGGTGCAAGCAGTAAAACTAAGTTCAAAATGGAATTTACTTTAAATATATTTTTTGTAACTGTAAAAAATCTTAACTGCCACTTTTGAACAATTAAATGCTAAATTTGAATAGTACAGTATTTATTTATTTTTCAAACAGAGCATCATCAAAGAAAGTGCATACATTGCATTTTGACAATTATTTCACCAGATAGTTGTTAAAGGGGTCATTTGATGATGCTAAAAAGAACATTATTTTGTGTATGTGATGTAATGAAATGTGTTTATGCGGTTTAAGTTTAAAAAAAAAACATTATTTTCCACATAGTGTATATTATTGTTTCTCCTCTATGACCCGCTTTTTTGAAACGCTAGCTGTAGATTTTTACAAAGCTCATCGGTCTGAAAAGCGAAGTGTGCTGTGATTGGCCAGCTATACAGAGTGTTGTGATTGGCCGAATACCTCAAACACGTGACGGAAGTTACGACCCTACCTATCTGTGATGCTTGTGTCCGACCGGAGCCGTACGAGACAAAACTCATTACAAATGAGGCATTTGTTGCATTCAGTGGGGTCATAATTACGGATTATAATTACTTATTCTGTCTTTTTACGCGTTGCGTATCGTGCTGCGTAAGCATAAATCCATGTCGGCATTTGTGATCGGAGAATGACAAACAACAAGCCCTACTCTCCACTGCCCAAAAAACTCGCTTTGCATCATCATAGCACATCCTCTAAAGGAAAATGTACTTACGTGAGTCAGAAATGCCCGCCATTTTAGTCTAACGTGACTCTCCCAGGATCAGTAAACAGTACTCCATAAAATGTGCTGCACACATCCGAATATTTGGGTTGAACTGTTCTGGAACAGTTTGTAAATACAACTTAACCACTGATTGTAGTCGTGTCCTCTTTTGGAAGACCAACAAAGTAGTTTTGCTTTCACAACGAAAAACACAGGGCCTAGCGTGAGGGGAAAAGTCACCGGAGTAGAATTGCTGAGGCCAGGCAAGAGTGAGTGAGGCGCGGGGGGGCGAGAACGGCGCGCCGGCGGATGCCACGAATAAGCGGAACCACATGTGACACCAGGGCGGACCTCCGCTTCGTTACGGTTGAAAGTTGAGTAATTTTCCTCAGCAACGACCAGCACAGATCACGTCAGGCATGACGAAGGGATATCAGCATCTTTTGGAAGGACCAAACAAAAGGAGTTTCGCTTCACAAAGAATCACACGCGTCTTCACGACATGGTGCAGCGTCAACAATATACAGCGCGAATAAAAGTTTACGCCTTCTTTCTTTGTGTGAACTTTTGGGCGGCATTATGCAAATATTCCCGCTTAGTGACGTAGACATGTGGGGGCGTGTTCAGAACGAGCCGTTTTAGGGGGGCGTGACAGAGTCTTAAATTTTATAAAGAATATCTCTATGGATTTGAGACTTTAGTCTTTGCAACTTGACAGATATTCTTTATGCACCAAGAGCTTCACTCCAAAGAGAAAGGGGGAAAAAAAATTAAAATGTATCATATGACCTAAAGACACACATTTGTACAAAGCCGAAACCAAGCAATAAAAGCCATACCATTATGAATGTTTTGCTATATATAGAATTGGGAAGTGTTTTACTGCTACTTAGAAAGGACAGATTTACGGGGTTTTGTGCAGTTCTTTTTTCCAATGCATAAAACTTTCCTCCCACAATAGTCAGAACAGCCTGCCACTCTGAATGAACTGCTCTCAGAACGGTCAAAAAAGCCACATGTGTGGGTTGTTATATTGACACTACCATACTCCATAAAAGTTCAGACTCCTATAATTTTTTAAGCTACTTTTTAAACTGCTTTGTATGAAATGTTTAGAGTGTTAGGGGTGTGTATGTGTGTGTGTGTGTGTGTCTGCACGCACGCCAAAAAAAAAAAAAATAAAACCCTAAAGTCAAAGCTTGGCGCTGATTGGTTGTTCCTCATCGCCAGGACACGCCCCGTCTGCAGAGCATGAGAGTTTCACGCAGTGACATCCGGTCTCTGCTGTTACTGCGAATATTTTCAAACACCCTTTTCATCTTAAGTTTTTTTAGACGTGGTATTTGGTACAGTTCTAAACTGTGAGTTAGCAGGTTAAAGTCTGAGGTCTGTTAAACCGCCAGAAGGTAATTGCTCCGAGCCACAAGTGCAGCGCATGAGCTCGCTGAGATCATGGTGCTGAAATCGGGAGATGGAATCGGTGAGTGGATTTCGCAAGTTTTCATATTTGCAGTGGCCAGGTTTTACTTATTTTTTGTCTCCTGTCGTCTGGGTTGTTATATGTTAATGGAAACCGTGTCGATCGATAAGCAACAGCAGGTCCATTCTTTCTGAAGGGAAGTGTATAACGATGTTTGTGAATGAATCATTCGTTCGAATCGGATCTTATTGGTGAATCGATTCTTGTTGTTGAATCGATTCGAGACCAATCTGGGGTGCGTTTCCCAAAAGCAACAATGGTCGCAAGTTCACGCATCTAACTGAATGGGTGCGATTGTTTTTCGAGTCGATATCTCACTGACTCGTATAACTGAGATGTCTATCTATCGAGCATGTTTGATTCGTGAACCGAGAACCGATGCTTGAGCTGATAGTGAGAGAGAAATTGACTCGTTTGGTGAAAAGTTATTTTATAGCATAAATAACATGCAAATAAAAAGTTACAGGAAAGTGGTTTTGTTTTAACCTAAAATAATTACCGAATCTGTTTATGAACTGCTCTTTGATATGAACTGTTCGAAAGAATTGATAGAAGGTCAGACTTAAACGATTCAACAAAACTGTATTCACTGCAACGCACAATGTAATGTGGTGCGAGCTTACACTATTAAAAACTAACATTTCTAAATATTTCACAATAAAGAGCATGGTAAAACAATCCAACAAAAGTTGATCTGACATCTAACATGATTGACCCAGCAGATGGAGTTCTCCCACTCGACCTAATGATATCGGACATCAGTGAGTTCATTTACATTCAACTCAATACATAATTTATCATGTAGTGAATGAGTGCTGACTCACAGTCTCAATGAATACACAAAATAATAATAATATCCATCTATCTAAGCCAGGGGTGTCCAAACTCGGTCCTGGAGGGCCGGTGTCCTGAAGAGTTTAGTTCCAACCCCAATTAAACACACCTGTACCAGCTAATCAAGCTCTTATAGGCATACTAGAAACTCACCAGCAGGTGTGTTGAGTCAAGTTGGAGCTAAACTCTTCAGGACACCAGCCATCCAGGACCGAGTTTGGACACCCCTGAACTAAAGCCTATATGTTTTAGAATTCTATGGATGTTTGTTACCATGGTGCTTATGAGTCAGTTGGAATCATTTGGATAGGATGACACTCTCTAAAATTGCTCAATATGTGTTAGAGAATGATGCAGAATCAACAAATGAGTTGCTCAGTTTGGTTTCAGAAAGAAAAAAATAGTAAAGTAGATTTGATTTTTAATGCTTGAATGAAAAGTCTTTTTAATACTCTTTGCTTCTCTCCTTTTTGTCCATTCAGATGTGAGTTGTGCATGTGCTGACACAGAGCCCCTCAGTCACATATGAGACTAACAGGATGCTCTGTTCTGAAATACTACTGACAGACCTGATAAACCAGTCAGAGATAAATGATAACTGGCCTGATATGTTTACCCCAAACTAAAGACCGTTTGTTAAAGAATGTTTATTGTCCGCTTTAGCATTTTCATAATAAATTGATATATGTTTTATTCATTTTCAACCATATTTCTGGATAAGACCGGAATGAAAGAAGGCTTAATTTCAGCTGCGGTGAAGGCAACAATTTTCCACATGACCTTATTTGTATCTAGTTGCATACATTATACAATAGTAATCTCATGATAATTGAATAAATTAAATTATTTAGTATGAAAAAATGTTCAATTTATAATTTTTTTTAGTTATCCTACCAGTGTTTCTTGTTCTTCTGGAAATGTTAGAGAACATTTTTGAGCAACTTGAATTAATGTGGAATTAGGTTTAAAAAAGATCTATCACAAAAAGTAGTTGAGTGATGTGTTTAATTTGACCTAGTGTTGGGCGGTATACCGGTTCATACCGAATACCGGTGTTTATTTTTGTTATGATATGAATTTTTAAAATACTCTTTTCACTGTTGCACTGTGGTGAGGGAACAGCTGTATGGGTTACTAAGTGTGAAAGTTCTGAAACTGAAGCTGTAGAACTAATAGAACGTGATGACAGAAGAACTCATCCACATTGACACCAAATATCCATCAGCTCCCGCGTCTCACACACACAAGCGCGACTTTAGCACTAGATTTAGCAACTTTCAGACCCTTTTAGCTTTTTTCCATAGAATATTCATACTGACAAACCTAGCGACTTTTTTGGATAAACCTTAGCTGTGGTTCAGTTGGAAGATTTCACCAGTGCTGTCCCACGAACGCGAGGTCTGACTTCCCGGAGAAGTGTCACGTCTGTTCTGTGCAGGGAGCGGCAGAGAAGCAGCGCATTCAGTTGGCCGCACCGCAGCCGACTCGTCAATAAAGGAGTACAAAACAGCGTTTCCTAGCACCTGTCGCTTACTGATTGCTTGGAATTATAAATATGAGCATAGTTTGTCTGTTAATATCACATGCACCTTTTTTTCTTTTTTATAGTTTGTTACTCAGACGCAGGCAGTGCGCTGCATGAGACAAAAAAGTAATATAGTTAAAACAACCGCATAGCCGCTCTTTATTGTAGATGCATGTTGATTTTATCAGACGAGGCCGCGATTATAAATGAGAGTGACTCCTAGTTAACATGTATTAAAAGGGGTCGTGTTTATTCACTATTTAGTGTGGAATTTTTTGACAATATTCACTCATCATAACAGTAAAATAGGGCATTCTAAGTCAATATACTGCAGTATTTTCTCTCTCAATCAGTAGAAAATATGGTTAACACCCGGTCATGCATGAAAAAAAAATACCGTCATGTACCGTGAAACCGGTATAATTGTGGAAAAATACCGTGATATAAAATTTTGGTCATACCACCCAGCACTAATTTTCCGAAATCCCTTCATTGTGACCGGATTGTATTGACGGGGACGTGGGTGGCTGAGACCACCTTTTCCACTCGTACCTCACCCTCCCTCCCCGGATATCCAGGTCAGCAGTAGTAACTTTACTTGGTGCAACCCCAAATCAAGTCCTCTAGATTAAGTAAGGCCTGTCTCCATGGCCAGTCTCCTTTGGGAGTGGCTTTTCCATTTCTCACTGCAAACCATGTCCTTAGAGGTTTCTGCTGTGTGATTGAGTTATATTTTTATTGTGTGGTGCAAGAAATTCTGACTGAATTCAGGTCACGTCAAGATCAGATTTTTTTTCTGGTCAGGGAACCAAAGCTGGTCTTGCTGAGTTTTTTGAAAACGGGTAGCTGACGGTAGAAAACAGGCCAAACAGGACAGTGATTGTGCTCTGTTTGCATTTATATTGTGAGCCACAACTTTGTAGGGAAAACTGGACATAATAAGACAGAAACCACAACATGCCTGAGTGCAAACACATCCATAAGGGAGAGGCATGTTTGCTCTCTGGCTCTTTTATTGTGGATGGAATAAGAATGAGACAAAAGCGGAGCAGAACAATTAGTGTACACAATCATCTTTTCTGTTACTTTTTGTCTCTTTCAGTATTTAAAAAAAAGTATTTCTTAATTTTTTCTTTAAAACAGTGTTGTTTTGTCTGTAGTTTGTGTTTCTGTATAGTTAAACTTTTTATTGACCTGTCAGTTTTAAAATCTATTGACAGCTTTGCCAAAAAATAATGCACATGTTCTGTTATAAAAAAATAATAGATTTAAGATATTTTTGTACATTTTGATTGAATATTGATTAAAAATGTCTGTTTGAAAGTTTATCATAAATTGTATTTATACACATTTTTATTATGTTGGCCATCGACCACCCTGCTTTGCTTTCTAAATATGAACAGTTTTAGCCCTGCCATTCTCTTTGCACCCCTCGTCCCATGGTCTCTATCCTTTTCTATGTCCTGTCTATCTTTTCCTCTTTTTTTCCCCCTTGCTTGGCCGTCGCTTTTTTTCCCTGTTTTTCCCCGGCCTCTCAGCTACCCGGCTGTCGTTCTTTGACTCCCCCCCCTGCCCGGTTTTCTACCCCACCCGTCTATTGGCTCCTTTTGCCCCTTTTACACTAACGTTGTGGATTTTCCTGCCAGAGACTTTGTCTCTTCCACCTGTGCTGGCCCAGGTAACACCACATCGGCACCGGCCTTCATGCCGATCCCAAGACAGATCCCCTCCTGTTGTCCGCACAAACTGGCCTGCTTCATAACACGCATCCCCAGGCTTTGTTTACTCACTTAATTATCACATAAGTTGTGCTGGCTTTATTCTATTGGCGTTTTATTTTTTTGACACTCCGACTTTTCGTTTGTACTGCACTCACGTCGAGGGTGAATACCATCGCAGTGAGCGGGCCTTGTGAAACCATTTCAACCCTCATAGCAAACTTTTGCACACTCTCACTGGAGCCTTTGCGGTCCATCTAATGGCACCTCCTGCTGAATAGCCACACGCCCAAACTATCTTACTCACCCACCAAATTTAAATGGTAGAGTACATTGAAATAACACTGGGGGCAAAATTCTGTACAGCCACAGTGTGGAGCTATTGAGTGTGCTGAAATGAGTATGTGTGCCGGGGGAGGAGACGAGGAGAGGGTTACACAGAGTGATAAAGAGAAAGAACATGAGGAGGAGAGGAGGGGGGTCATTTTCAGACACTGCAGAGTTTGTGCCGTGAGCAGAGCAGTCGAGATCTCGAACTGGCCACCTCATCTTCCTGTAGCATCACTTCCACACACACATTGAGTGCTGGAGATTACTTGAAGATCTTGAGAGTTAGGATTCTGCTGTTTTTTCTGGGCGACAACAACGCATGAACGTGCATTTATTCTGCTAAATGGATTAAAAAAAGAACTGGGAAGATGGAATTGTGAAGTCTTAGAACTGTCAGGATTACAGAATTATTTCTCACAGGTACATTGACATTATTTTTTTGTGCATTTATAGTCATTTGTCTTCATTCATAATTTGACTTATTTCTAAACGTAGCAGTGCATGTGCCACATCTTATAAATCAAATGCACATTTTGACAAACTCAATGCCAGTTTCTGTTGCAGGCCTGTGGATGACTTTTCCCCTCACTAGTTGAATAGTCATCGTAGAATGAGAGTCAGTATGACATCAGGAAACTCGTGGCAGCCACAGGACTTGTAGCCTGTTTAGATGGAGGCTTTGTATGCTTCTGGGATGAGTTGATTACGCTGTTATTCTGATCTGTGGCTTGTGTTCTTCAGCTGCCTTTCTTATCAGTGTATTTGCAGAGACAATGCTTAGAAGGAGCAAGTGGTGGGTGTTCTTGTATCAACTGATGTTTGAACCAAGATACTTGATGATAGTTGTGGTTTTGTGGTGTAGGCTAGTATATTGGCTCTGGCAAAACCTAGTAAGCTGCCCTTTAAGGCCTTACTTTGTAAATACATATAAACAAATGTGATGTTTGGCCAGTGTATTGTAAATGTGGTCCCATTGGCGGTAACAAACCTTCATACTCAAGGGGGCGATAGAGTTGCCATCAAAAGTCTCATTAAAACGATTTTTTTCCCGGTAGCTAGCTTGCTGTAAAAACATTGACAGTTTCAAGGGTTAGTAGTACATTCAAAAATGAAAGGTCTGTCATAATTTGCTCCAAATTTAATGATATTGTGTGAAACCTGAGATTATATTCAGATGTGATTCATTAAATTAATATTGATTGACCACCACAACTAGATATCGTCAAAATATGGTAAACAGAAGCTCAAACATTGTTGCCTGACACACTACCAATGACATTTGTCAATTCAAGTACTTTGCTAACAAGATCTTCAGCTGGTGCTGTGCAATGAGAGTAGATGACCTGAAAGAAAAGAAGACCGTTTGTGCTAATACTCTCTATAGCGCACTTACTGCACTGCAGACAATGTAGTAGTGTGCATAAATTGCTACAAGATACATTTCGGAATGAAAGAACGTACGAACTAGCTTGTAGCGTTTGTGTTTTTCTCACTTCATCTGCCATCTTGGATTAATTTTCTTTCACTTGTTGCAGTGGATTATGGGATTGCCTATTCCGTGAAGGGTACGTGATGTTACCTTATTTGGCCCAAATGAGGTATTTTGGAAGGAAGCCAAAGCTTGCTTTGCTTACCTATCTCTACTTTGGAAGTGTAATTTTTGGTCATGCTTTCTATGTAGACAGCTCACTGGGTTTGAAACTAAAACTGGGGTTCTATTAGGATAAATGGTCAGTTTGCTTCTTGATTGACCTTTTGTTCTCTTTACCTTTGGTTGATCATTTGGAGCAGATATGGCTCATAAGAGATGTTTGGCTAGTGTTTTCCCTGGAAAACAACCTCTGCGTTCCACATGTTTTCTTTGGTCCTTTACAATGTCCAAATGACAGCTCGTAGCCAGTAACTTGATTAATGGCGGTACATTCCTCTGCCCCTGTAGTGTGTGTTTGTGGGGTGACGGTCTGGTATTTAGTGAGTGTGTTGAATTGACCTGGTCAGCAGAGACGGTATGTTAGGCATGGTGTCCTGGCTCACACTGTGGGTCAGTGTGGCAGAGTTCTTAAAATATTTAAAATCTCTGGTATAAAACGTTATCTTAATGTCAGCCTAACGATAAAATGGGCAAATGATGTTCTGCAATTACTGGTTTTTGTGAGTGTACAGTAAAGTGTTATTTATGGTGTCCTCTGTTTTTCCATACATGAAGGTATTTAAAAGTAGCATGTCAGTAAAGCATTTCAGAAACGGTTCGTGTGATTATGGCCTGCTCTGACAGTCACATGGCTGCGCTGTGAGAGTAGCAGGGTGAGCACCGCTGGGAAGTTGCCAAGAGGTGCCACCGATGTAACATTGAGCTAGAGATGGATACATTACCCAGGATGCTCCCTCGTTGATGATCTCGTTTTCGAACTATATCTGGCTATGATGAACGGCAATTCCAGGAAGAATCATCTTTTAACACAATGAATGAATTAATTTGTACATTGTACATTACATTTAATCATTTAGCAGACAATTTTATACAAAGCGACTTACAAATGAGGAGAATAAAAGCAGTCAAAACCAACAAAAGACCAACAATATATAAGTGCAAATAACAAGTCTCAGTTAGCCTAACGCAGTACACATAGCAAGGTGTATATATAGATATCATATATATAACACATTATATATATATATTATACACATATACACACACACACAAAAGAAAAACAAGTAGATAGAATAAAAAAATAGAAAGCTAGTGCTTTTTTGTTTTTTTAAATAAAAACTACTAGAAGATAAATATAGATAAAGTAGAATTATAATAGAATAGAAAGTGTTAGAGTTAGAGGGCCAAATAAAGATGGAAGAGATGTGTTTAGTCGTTTCTTGAAGATGGGTAAAGACTCAGCTGCTCGGATTGATTTGGGCAGGTAATTCCACCAGGAGGGAACAGTTAATGAAAAAAGTCTGGAAAGTGATTTTGTGCCTCTTTGTGATGGCACAATAATACGCCGTTCACTAGCAGGACGTAAGCTTCTAGAGGGCACATAACTCTGAAGTAATGAATTAAGGTAAATGGGTGCAGAGCCAGTGGTACTTTTGTAGGCAAACATTAATGCCTTGAATTTAATGCGAGCAGCTACTGGTAGCCAGGGCAAATTTGATGAACAGAGGTGTGATGTGTTCTTTTCGGCTCATTAAAGATTAATCTTGCAGCGGCATTTGGATTAATTGTAGAGGTTTGATAGAAGTGGCTGGAAGACCTGCCAAGAGAGCATTGCAATAGTCCAGCCTGGAAAGAAAAATAGCTTGAACAAGGAGTTGTGTTGCATGTTCTGAAAGAAAGGGCTTGATCTTCTTGATGTTGAATAAAGCAATTCTGCAGGACCGGGTAGTTTTAGCAATTTGGTCTGAGAAATTCAGCTTATCATCTATCACAACTCCAAGGTTTCTGGCTGTCCTTGAATGAGTTATTGTTGATGTGCCTAACTGGATGGTGAAGTTTTGATAAAGTGATGGGTTTGTTGAAACCACAAGCAGTTCTGTCTTAGCCAGGTTGAGTTGAAGGTGATGGTCCGTCATCCAACAAGAAATGTCTGTTAGACATGCTGAGATGTGAGTAGCTATCGTCGGATCATCAGGATGGTATGAGATGTAGAGTTGAGTGTCATCAGCATAGCTTTGATATGAAAAGCCATGTTTCTGAATATAGAACATAGTGATGCCATGTAGACAGAGAAGCGAAGTGATCCAAGAACTGAGCTCTGAGGCACCCCAGTAGCTAGATTAACAAGTAGCTATTAAATGTTTATTCATACCTTTTATATGCGGAGAAAGTACAAGAACTTTATGTAATAATACTCAATTATAAATTATTATTTATATACTGTTATAGTTTTTATTAATGTTTTGAATTAGCTTTTATGTTTATATTTTCAGTTTTCATTTTAATTTTACTTTGTGTTTTAAGTAAGTTGGCAATGTGCTTGTCATTTTTCTTATTTTTAACAATTCTATATAGCTTTAATTGATTTTTATTAGAAAGATATAAATATATATTATTTCAGTTTTTTAGTAATTTTAGTGCTTCAAACATTACTTAACAAATACTTTACAACAACAAACATTACTTATTTAGTGAGTGCAAGACCACCTTTTAATTTCATTAAGTTTTCAGTTTTTTCTGTGTATTTGTAAAGAAATACAACTAAATAAACGGTAATTATATATTTAATTTAATTTTTTATTTCCATATGTCTCTTTTCCCTGAGTTGCACAACTAATGTTAATCAAGGGGTTTTGCTCCAAACTATTTTAGTTCTCTTTTATGTCTATTCACGAACTTTTCTCTAACATTAGTCATACGTTGCTATACACAACATCATAAGGCACAACAAACCAAGTCTTAAATGCCATAAATGGAGAAGACACTTATTTTTTTCATCTTATGTACTTTCTATCAAACCTAGTATGCTTATAAACCATAGTGTCGTTGTGGAACTCGTATACCACATCAAAAAACATCTACACAGAGACCCCATCCCACCATCACCATAAAACCCAGGCAGTCCCACTGGCTGACGACTCTTTGACATCTGATTGAGCATACGCTTCTCCTGAAGATTTATCTTCCCTTCTCCCTTCTTTAGGTCATATCGATGTCAAAGGTAGACATGTGTCTCTGCGATAGTAGCACCTGCCTGCGAGTTTGGACCAACATTTGACTTGGAAATGAATGGTACCTTTCACGTGGTTGAGGGCATTCCAGCTTGTATAAAAACCTTGTTGCCACAGCCCAACATGGACCCAGTGACGTCCAGCTTCAGCTTATGAATTTGGATAACTCAAGCCAGGCTAGAAGCTGCAGTATTGAGGTCATGAATAAATATGTTTGTATCAAACCAGCTACTGGCAACTGGTGTGATGTCTGACAGTCTAAGGCCTGCTTTTATTCTCGCTTATTTACATTCATCAAATGATTTTGCTCTGCTTGACAGTGCGTTATTCATGTTGAGATTGAAGACCCGATGAAATCATAATTGGTTTTAGTTTATGTCTGTTAGCCATTTATGCTTTTGCTCCTAAAATTAAACATAAAAGTGCATATATAAATTTTATGTCTTTTTGTTCTTGGTAAGTGGGCTACAAAAATATTGAAGATGACTTCTGTACTACAAATTTTTGTCCAATCAGATACTCCCTAGCAAGAGAGCCCAACAGCAACTGACAAGTAGCAAATCATAGTCATGGCTGTGACTGTAACTAAAGCCTATTCGTTATTTAAAAAAATTAAAGTGGAGTAGCCCTTTGATATTTGCTTTTCAAGTTTTTTTTTTTAAAGGGGTCATATGATGCTGCTAAAAAGAACATTATTTTGTGTATTTGGTGATGAAATGTGTTTATGCGGTTTAAGGTAAAAAACAACAACATTATTTTCTACATACTGTACATTATTATTTCTCCTCTATGCCCCGCCTTTCTGAAACGCGTCGATTTTTACAAAGCTCATCGGTCTGAAAAGCAAGGTGTGCTCTGATTGGCCAGCTATCCAGAGCGTTGTGACTGGCCGAATGCCTCAAGCGTGTGACGGAAATGTTACGCCCCTTACCATATTGTGATGCCCTATCAGGCCGAAGCGAGACATAAACATTAAAACCCATTATAAACGCCAGGCATTGTTTGCATCCAGTGGGGACATAATTACGGATTATTATTACTTATACTGCCTTTTTACGTGTTGCATCGCGCCACGTAAACATAAAAACATGTCTGCATTTATGATCGGAGAAACAACAAACAACAAGCTACTCTACACTGCTCAAAATTCGTGTTTGAATTGTCAGTGGCAAATTCTTTTAATATAAAAAATTTACTTGCAGTCTGTGAGTCAGAACAGGCGTCATTGTAGTCTACTCTACCAGGAAACTACATAAAATGTGCTGCACAACATCTGACTATTTGGGTTGAAGTGTTCTTGGAACAGTGTTGGAAATACAACTTAACCACTGATTTCTAAATGTGTCCTCTTTTGGAAGGCCAAACAAATGTAGTTTCGCTTTCACAACGAAACAGAGTCACACACGCGGCCTAGAGTGAGCGAGGCGGGAAGGCTTGAGCACGGCCGCCGGCGGATCGAAGAAGGAGGAGATCCGGCGGGGCTTTCAGCAAGTAGTTTCGCTTCACAATGAAACACGGCGCTTCACCGACATGGAAGCGGACGGCAGGGCAACAACAATATACAGCCGGAATAAAAGTTACGCGTCTTCTTGTGTGAACATTTGGGCGGCGTTATGCAAATTTCCCACATGTGCCGTAGACGGGTGGGACGTGTTGGACCGAGCCGTTTAGGGGGATGGTTGACTCTAACTTTTATAAAGATATCTTTATGGATTGTGAGACTCTTCTTTACGTCTTTGCACTTTACCAGATTTTATATATGCACAAGAGCTTGTAAAACTCACAAAGAGAAAGGAAAATGAAATCGCTCATATGACCCCTGTAGGGATGTCACCCAAAAAATGAAAATTCTGTCCGGTATTTATCACCCTTAATTTTTTCAAACCAGTATGATTTTCTTCTGTTAAACACAAAAGATGACAGATGATGGTAGACATTGACTTTTTTTATTACCAAAAAAAAAAGCATACTACGGAAGTCAAGGAGTACTGTCAACTATTTAGTACACCGTTCCAAAAAAATCTTTGTTTTAACCGAAGAAAGGAAAGCGGTAAGTACATTTTAGTGTCATGTGAGGTATAAGATGATCGAAACTTCGCGACCCATGTTTCATCAGGTTCCATCTGGGCCCCGCTGACCACACTTTATTTGACAATACTGTGGCGACTAGCTAGAAAGATTGCGTTAATAATGCTGTCTACGCTGCAAGCAACTGTGTTTATCATAATGCCATATACAGATTTGTTTTATTATAATGGGGCGTTCCAGTTTTGTCGCACAGCATGCTACATTGCAGACAGACCAAATATAATATGGTATATATAATATATACAGTACATAACATATACCATTTAAATGTTTGTGGTCAGTATTTTATTTTTTTTAAGAAATGTAGTTTATCCACCCCTATATAGAAATTATATCTATAATTATATAGACGATATATAGTATATATATATATATATATATATTTATATATATAATATATATATATAATTATTCTGTGTCATTTCCTCACCATCAGTCGTTCGACAGAAGATTTTTGAGTGAGCTGTTTCTTTAAGACTTAGAGATATCCTCCAGTTGTGCTCTGAGCTGCTTTTTCCATAGATGTAAATCCATATCCAAACAAGTGATGCCTGTATATTTGGGGAAAAATGCTTGTAATGCAAATTTAGCTTATAGTGGAGCTAGCTCTGTGGTGAAACTCCACAATGTTTGTGATTAATAACGTCTTATCGTAGTTCCTCTGAAATTATCCTCTGCGATGGATGTCCACTAAAACAGCCGCCTAAACTCACTCCTACCTGAGTGACCTTTTCCTCCTCTTTGATATCAGCTCCAGGAACATGTGTACTACTTGCAAACTCCAGCCTCACCTCAGGTGAGACTAGTGGATTTCCGCAGGAGGCTGCAATACCAATTCTGCAAAATGAGGAGGGATGGTCTGCTATTTGGACGGTATTTCTGCTCACAGACTGCCTGTCAAACTTCCCAGCTTGAGTTCAGCAGGGAAACACATGCAGTGCGTTGCCACGGTGACAAGCAGCCGCTCAGAAAAATGGTTATCCATGTGATTGGTGAGGTCAATCATGTGGGCAGGCTGTAGGAGGAAGATGTGTCTTTATCACGATGGTGACGTTCTCATCAGCTAATGTCAGATCCTGATGGTTTGTGATCTGTTGCCTTGGTTGCAGTATGAGAACCATGGCGACCTCACTTTTTTGTGATGGTGTAAATGGAACAAGGAATCAATTAGTCCACGGGCCGCGATTAGGGTCTCTATAGGTCCCCTGCAGGGTCAGACTGCCATACGGGCCACCAGGAAGGGATTTAATGAGGTCATCATATCATATGACTGAGTGTCTTTGTTTTTATTGGGAGGTCAGGTGATCAGATGGCTTGGTAAGGTCAGGGTTGAGTTTAAATTCCTTAATCTTGACATACTTTTTATGAGTTTTTCAGTACCAAAGGAATCTGCCCTTTTTTTTTTAAAAGGTCTGATGGCCTCAAACAACCCCGTGTTGTTTTTAGACCCCCAATCCATTAAAGAGATGCCTGGATCAAGACAAATGACCTTTGTCTCCAGATGACATGAAGCCATTAATGTCCACTGCCAATCATGTTTCAAACATAACTGATAACAGAAATCTGTCACATAGTGACAATAGTAATAATAGTGATTTTACATGATCTTCTGTTAAAGTAATATTAAAATGATTAAAAATGCTTTCTACAACAAAAGTAATAACTATCGGTTCAATTAAAAATGTAATCTAATTAATACTATTCATTCTAATTTTATTTTCCTCATACTTTTAGTAGCATATAGTTAACATTAATAGATTTTTACAATAGTATTTTACATAATTTTTTCCAGTAAAATTACTTTCTTTCTTTTTTTTCATACAGAATTTTCTTCAGAGGTTTTTTCCAAGTATCAAAGCAAGTCTTTGTAGGGATGTAACGATTCACTCAACTCACATTTCCATTCACGATTTTGATTTCACGATTCGATTTGATTCACGATTTTTTTTTTTTACAAAATGAGATTTAAGACAAGTTATAAATTAAATGTGTACTTTTATTATTGCTTGGACAAAATGCTGCAGATTTCTTTGTGAAATTGAAATATTTCACAAAGAAGTAGATATATAATTATATATATATATAATATAGCACCTTGAAATTGTTGCTCTTTTGTTGGTTTTGATTGCTTCTACTGTCCTCATTTGTAAGTGGATTTGGATAAAAGCGTCTGCTAAATAATAAAATTTAAATATAGGCTAATGTAAAAAAACTAAATTGAAATTTTAAAACAAAAAAAACACAAATCAAATAAGTTACACAAATAAAATAAATATCTTAATATAAACAAAATAAGGCTTTGTCTGGGCTCTTAAAATTAGAGGCAAACACTGCATTTTAATCTTGATCCAAACTAAGATGCTGCATACATGCAACATGATAATTTTTTTATCTAAATTAGGTTTTAGAAATTCGAAATTTGAAGCAAAAACAGAATGATTTGACTTGAGTTTTGTGAAACTATGCATAAAAAAATCTGCATGAAAGCTGAGCTGAACGAGAGGCAGATTCACTCACTTTAAGCGTTTCCTTGGTTTCCGCTGTAAATAAAGCAGTGCTGCACTTATGAACTTTAATATACATTATACAGAGGCAAGATGAAAAGAAAAAATACCATCTAAACTTTCCCCTCAGACATGCATTCATATAAACTCCTACCCCTAATTGAATCGCGATTTGTTTTGCATCTCAACCGATTTGAATCGTCACATTTTGAATCGGCTCGCGGTTAATCGTTACATCCCTAAGTCTTTGCTTTTGAGAAATACTCCATTTAAACACCCTAAGTTCATATATGCTTTATTAATATTTTAATGTAATGCACAAAGATTGAAAAGTGAAGATTGAGCCTTTCTCTGACTGGCATCAGCCAAACCAAGTAGAATCGTGGGGATTTTGGCCCTCAGCCCAGTATTGAACTGACTTTAGTGCTCTTGAACAAAGCACTTAAACTGAATTGCTTCAGAGAAATCTTTGGGTTTATGGATGCAAGGTTCATAATTATTCGTGTTTTGCAAATTCTAACATCAGAGCTCTCCAGAGCACATCAGAACTGCTGAGCTGAATGCTTTCCTCTGATGGTCTCTGGCTGGTTCGCCAAGGTTGCAAATCAGCAGGGACCTTGCAGTATATTATATTGATATCTGGGTCATGTTATGATAGTATTGCATTTTTTAAATGTTTGGTGTTTATTTAATGAAAACTAGTATATTGCTATGTCTTGTACTGGCATGTTTCTGTTCATTAGATTTTGTTTTTAAAAGAAGTCTCTTATCGCTTTTTGTGAGAGAATATTTTCAGATAACGGTTTTGTTTTTCTCCTAACCCATTTGGGAAATATCAATGATGTTATCCTGACTGGGCATTACGAATTCTTCGAAATCGCTTTTAGCTTAAAGGAAAAGCATTTAATGAAATGAACAACTTTCTGCTTTGCTCTGAGAACTTCCTGATGTTCTTGATCAGAGGCCCATAAATCAACACTGCTTCGTTTTTCAAGCTATTGATTGCGGAGTTGGTTTGTGTCTCAAAGGCAGTGCTTTGCCTCAGGCAATTTCTCCTTGTTAAACCTTCGTTCTGCTGCACATCCCTTCGTTTTACATTAGTTCTGTTTCCTCTGAAAATATTTTGATTGCCCTTGTAACCTCTTAGAAATGTACAGAAATGTTTGGGTCAAGAGACCGCAGCTTGATCGTTTGCATATTTGTGTTTGTTCGCATTTGGACATCCGAACACTCATTATTTGCTTTTGTTTGTTTCCAAACAAAGTACCGGATGACCTGACGCCAGAGGAGAAGCAGGAACTGGAGAATATTAGGAGACGAAAACAGGAGCTGCTGGAGGACATACAGGTAATATCATCAGATTATTTCTCTGAAATCACTTCTTTTTCTGCCCCAAAAATAATGTGAATCCTCAGCCAGTGTTGCTAGTTTTGAGTGTTTTTGCTCTTTGAACTGTTGGATGTCTCATAATACTAATTAATATCACCAAATCATCCTTATACCCTTCTATCCCCCCTCTCTTGGCCCTGGGCAAGGCAGCTAGAGTGAGATGGACCTGTAGAGAATAGAAATTGGATCATGGGAGGGGTTTCCATGACCCTGGCTGTACAGTTTTAGTGTACAGGATTGATGGGATGTCCCACCCTTGGGTATAGACTTTAACAGCTGGCTCGTGAAGGGGGGCAGATGGTGCAAGCCAAATCCAGCAAATTCAATTATGCTGATTCTATTACGCAACTGGAATGTCAACCAATAATGCCCCTCCTGCCAACCACTGTCCCTTGCGTCTCTTAAATGACTTAATCAATCATGTAAACCTCCAAATGAAGTTTGGTGGCATATCTTTGGCATTCATCTTTGCCACTAACTGCCAGATCCATTCCAGTCTCCTGCAATTTCCTGATTGCCCTTGAACAGCATGATTGCCATCAGCAGAGGAATCCCTCTCTGTTAGATTAGTCATCTTTACTCTTATTAAATTAGACATTTATTTATTTATTGCTTTTTGAAATCAGGTTTTATTTATATATTTTTTAATTTAGGACTTTAATATGTTCTATATTTATTTAATTTTATTTGACTTAGAAATTTGTTATACGATAGCAGTCTTGATACTGACATCTTAATTTTTTCTCAGTCCACATCTTATAATAACCAAGCCTGCATTTATTTGATCAAAAATAGTAATGTTGTGAAATATTATTACAATGTAATGTAATGTTGTCTATTGTAATATATTTCGTAATTTATTTGAACTTTATTAAATGTAATTTATTCCTGAATTTTGAGCGGCTATTACTCCAGTCGTCAGTGTCACCAGATCCTTCAGTCATTCTAAAATACTGATTTGGAAACGTTTCTTATTACTATCAATGTTGAAAACAGTTGTGCTGCTTAATATTTTTGTAAAAACATTTTTTTATGATTCTTTGATAATTAGAAGATTCAAATCAATGGCATTTATTTGAAGTAGAAAGCTTTTGTAACACTATAACGGTCATTTCTGTCACTTTTGATCAATTTAATGCATCCTTGCTAAATAAAAGTATTAATTTCTTTTAAAAACAAAACAAAAAATCTTACAAAATTTTTTGTAGTGCATGTCAAAATATCTGTCAAAAGTAGTTCAAAACTGTTTTTATTTTATTATACTTTAAAGCTTTACATGTTTAACATTGCAATCTGTACGAAGCATTTGAGGTGCCATAACAGAGTCAGTACAAGCTCAGCTTTATTAATTTTTTCTTTTATTGTTGAAATATGTCTGTGTCTGGCTGAGTAAGATTCCTGGGAGTGTTGTGATGAGCCTGTAGCAGAGGATTTCTTTTTGCCTTACTCTCTATATAATGTGGAGATGCAGACAGACAGTAGAAGAATTTCTGTCTCGCCGACAAACAGTAGAAGATGAGTTAACTGGAGCGTTATAAGACCCCAGTCTCTCCTTCACATAAGAGGAGGTTGTGATGGGTCATGATCAGAGAAGACCGATCCAGTCAGCTCAGTATAGCAGACCACCTCCTCTCTAGACCCTCTTACACTCTTAATGAAGAGCCGTGTGATGCTGCCCACCACCAGACCCTCCCTCTGACCTGAAGACATAAGTGGGGCGGTACTGCATTCATGATGGGTAACCATGCCAAGATTTCAGTGGTGAATACCAAGACAAACACCAATATGCTGTTGAACACAATCCTTTGAGTATTTCTTCAGATGTCCTTGCTTTTTTGATCAGGATACTTTCTCTCACACCAAGTCATGGTCTGATCTGAATCAGGTCAGCTCTGCTATATTATTAGTCCTCTCAAGTGAAAGAGACTAGACGGAACTTTAGCTCTCATGTATAAGTTAACATCTGTCATTTCCCAGAGTGCTTCTTATTTTCACTACAATAACCAGTGAGTTTGAAAATCGATGCTTGGCTGTTTGAACTAAATGGTTTTTGTTTGCGCTCACTGAACCGGCAGTGTTCAGACATTCTGCGGATCCAATCTGGCTCTGTCTTTTGTGTACGGTGCTACGTGATGCAGCCCCTGAAGGCCTTGCGTGGTTCTCGATGATACCGTCGCCTCTGTCAGTCCAATTAGGGTTAGCCGAAGCTGATCGATGCTGTGTGTGTGATAGCACATCTCTGGATTTTTAGGTGGTCTGACATTTGAAGTTTGGAGAAATATAGATCGTTGAGGAATAAGGGTAAAAGTAATGGTTAGAAATATTTTGTACTTTTCTGTTCATGACATTTGCATTTACTTTAAGATTTTATTTATTATTTTTCTTAATAGAGTTTGGGTCAATTAAAAATCGTTTAAGTGATCTTAAGGTTTTTTTTTGTTTGTTTCTTTTAAAACACATTTTATATATTTGTTTCTTAATAAAGACGTTTTGCTTAGTTTAAGCCATAATCTTACAATTTTAAACAATTTTTTTAAACTATTTATTTTTTAATACACTTTGGCTCAATTAAACCAATAGTGATCTTATATGGGTTTTTTTTTATATATTTTTTCCTAATACAGTTTGCTCAGTTAACACCATAGTGGTCTTGTTTTTGTTATTTTTTTTATAAGATACTTTTTCATAATAGAGTATGGCTCAGTTAAAGCCAAAATGATCATCACAAATGATGGTGCACTTTATATCTCTTACAATATCAGAAGGCCCAGCATTATCTGTTGACATTTTTTTTATATATATCTAAGTGCTGTACTCTTAATAGAAGCATAAGCACATTGAGCTAAATATATTGCAAATGAATGGATGTGCATAACTTTGTGTCTAAAAAAAATGGGAAGTGATGGTGGGTAGATGTTTCATGTACTAAAAAAAAAATCGATTAACCAAATGGTTCCAGGTGTCCTCCTTTGAGTCCAGCAGGATGATTAATAAATTGTTCATGTAATATTTGTCTAATGGAGATGAAGTGCCCGATTAAAGAGACTGAACAGCCAAGCACAACCTCTCTGTCTCAATAGAGCCCTGCTGGACAGTCCTGGTTCCTTCCTGGTCCAGCTGGAACATTCTGGCTGTTGTCAAGAGACATTAAATGCATTGCATAAGGATAAAAAGAACGGAAAAGTGTGGGCTGACAACTTGTAGTGTTTGTTTACGTTACCTTTATATGGCAGCTGTTGCCTAGCAACACTCAGATAGAACATATTATCATGACCACTTTATTCCATCTTTGTGCCTGCTGCCGTCTTCCCAGCTCTGAGAGGAGTTCAGAAAAACTTTCTGATTCACTGCACTATTTGTAGTGACTTTCCATGCCTTCTAAAAACATTTTAGACTGAAACAGGACATATTTAAAGGGGTCATATGATGCTTTTTTTTTAAAGATCATTATTTTGTGTATTTGGTGTAACAGAATATGTTGACATGCTTTAATGTTCAAAAAACACATTATTTTTCAAATACTGTACATTATTGTAGGTCCTCTATGCCCCGTCTCTCTCAAACGCTTCGTTTTCTACAAAGTCCCTCCTTCCGACAAGCGCAGTCTGCTCTGATTGGCCAGCTGACCCAGTGCATTGTGATTGGCCGAACACCGCAAGCACTCATCGGAAATGTAACGCCCCTTACCATAATCGCGAGCTTCATCTTTCAAAATAAATGTAAAGACTCTCTCTCTTTTGCGCACACACACACACACACACGACGCAAAACTCCGCATTTGAACAGTCACTAGCAAATACTTAAACTAATAACAAAACAGTAGCTGATTCAGAAGCGCCAGATTGTCATAGCAAAGTCAGAATTACCTCCTCTCCTAGGTTCACGAAACGGTCGTCCATAAAATGCATTGCTGTTCTGTTGTAAGTAATCTTAAAGATTTCTAAATGCATCTACTTTCGGAAGGCCAAATAAAGTGCTTTTGCTTTCGCCTAGAAACACACAGCGTCTCCCTGACATGCTGCATCAACACTAAAATGCGGGTCTGAAACCACGCCTTCTTTCTTTGCGTGCACATTTGGGCGGCATTATGCTAATATTTCCACATAGTGAGGTAGATATGTGGGGGTGTGTTAGAACGAGCCGTTTTAGGGGGCCGTGGCAGTCTTAACTTTGATAAAGAATATCTCTTTGGTTTTGAGACTTTAGCAACTTCAGGGATCTTATCTATGCACAATCAGCTTGTAACACTCCAAAGAGAAAGGAAAACTTGAAATCGCATCATATGACCCCTTTAAGTCCTAAAAATGTACCAGATTAATAGCGTGATTTCTTCGTTCCCAGAACGAAGGATAGTCTAGGATAGTCCTCTCTATAACTCATTGATTTCTTTAAAACATTTCTTCATAGAGCCCCAAAAGCACTTGTCTGGGTCAGGCATTTCCATCTGCACTCCTGTCATGAGGTTTCGGGATCATTCACACACTCCGAAAATGTATAGCAGAGGAAGGTCAGATGTTAAAAGACTACTTACTTGACCTTTCCAGGTGCTGTAGCTCGAGAGGGATGTAGTGTTAATGCAGAATGCATCAAAAGGGCATAGGTGTGTGTGTGTGTGTGTGTGTGTGTGTGTCTGCATGTCTCTGTATGTGAGTGCGTATCCTTGGTGGATTGGTAATATAAGTCTTATTGATCTGTGCCTGGGCTGCTTCAGGAAGATGGATTGCTGAGAGTGTTATTATGGCACACACACTGACTATACACGCTTACAGTACACAGTCTCGCATGTGGATCATACAGTATAATTCACTTTATATAGAACAAATGAAAGTGCATTTACAGTAATACACCAGCAACATACATCTGCTCACCCACATTCAAAACACTGCTGCCGTAAGTCACATGTATCTGAATGTGGATTTATGTTACTTATACACACTTTCAGTGAAAAGATACCAAAATGCCTTTAATTGATGCCAGCAAAAGATCACAATTCTCAAAACAAATTTTAATACCAAAGCAAAAACAAATATTCCATTGAACATCCCCTTTTAAGTAGATAAATATCAATTTAAATATTAGCACTAACACTAACAGGTGTCCATTTATTTATCAATTTAACAATTCTTTGACAGTTTTATTATTGATTTTATTATTTTATTAGGTTAATAAAGTAAAGAATTAAAGAACAAACAAGCAAATATTTATTATAGTATAAATATAGTATATTAGTTATAGAGAGAGAGAGAGATCATTGTGAATTTCTTTTTATCATACACACGCACACACTCAACACCTTGCTCTTGCTCGTCTACCCTCTTGATCTCTTTATTACTCCTTCTTGTTTTTCATCTCTGTCCCCCCTTTCCCTTCCCCCTTACGAATGCTACTTCATCTTGATATCTAATGCAGGTGCCACACTGTGCCGTGATTGAATGTTTCATACTCTTGATAATCATATTAGATATTTATGATCCTCTGTGTGTTCATTTTATTAGATTCACGGCTCTCCATCACTTCCTGTGGCAGACTGACTTTGAAAGGGACGGTAAGAGGGCAGCTCCACCTTCAGTTATCCTTTCGATTAACTCTATTTCCTTTTCTCTCTCTTTTTTTTTTTTTAATAGCGGCGGAAGGAGGAGATAGCAAAGGTGACAAATGAAATCGAAAGTCTTGGCTCCACTCAAGAAAGGTAAGATGAGACTTGTGAGAAGAGGGAGGCTTGTGAATTATGTACAGCTGTTTTGGTAAGAAAGGACGTAATTTGTGTAAATTGACTGAGATTTGTTCAGGACTTTGCAAGAATGTGTATTAATGTCATGCAGTATGTTTCTATTTACAGTTACATTTTATAAAGGAAAAGGATTTCAAACATGATGTATCCTAATGTTGAATTCTAACACTTGGATTTAATGCAGTCTGAGGGGATGTTCACACATAACACATTTTCGTATTACACTGCGCTACTTTTCCATTGTTTTTCTTGTAACCATGCACTAGACAGATGCGTTTGATGTTGCGCTCACATTAGGGTTGGGCCGATAGACGATTCCCTAAAGGGAATAAATAGCCTACGAGATGGGAGGACAAAATATTTCAATACTTTTTGTCATTAGGGAAAGTATAGGCGACTGTATATAAATTGCAGACATCAGGGAGCCGCTATTGAAACCACTTTCGATTGCGCGCTCTCATTTTACTTTCACTTTCACTTTCACTTTTGAGATTCGCGATCAAAAATTACTCTATACTATGGAGTGGCAGTACTTACCACACATTTGACAAGGTTAGATGTTTGTCATTGGTGCTCAGGATTTGCAAATCATTCGCCATCATCCTATCAGACATTTCTTCTTACTCTTTGTATGTGGTAAGTGAACTTTCATGTAATGTAATGCAACAGGCTACCGCTAGCAAGCGGCTAACCTTTTAGTGGCTCGTAGAAGTGTTATTTGTTTCATGCTTCGGGCACACCCCTAACCCCACCCCCAGATGTCATCGTCCATCACGATGTTTCACTACAGACATCGTCCGATGCCAATTTGGTAGACATCGCTCAACCCTAGCTCACATCTCACGACTTTTGCAGCATCTCATGCTAAAAGTTAAAAGAAGTGCAACTTTAAAATGACATTGCTTATTTCTCCATTCCACTGCACATGCCTTGCGTTTTTCAATGCAAAAACGCCTTCTGTATGAATGGCCCCCTGATACTGCCTGACTTCAGTGACCCATATTCCCAGACCAACCAGAATCGCATCAAAGAATATACATCAAACTGATTCAGGCCCATTCATTATACATGATGCATGATCCCACTGGGGCCGAACACTTCACAGGAATGCCCACTTTGATTCACATGAGGGCCATTTGGATGGAAGAAAACCATTTTCAAAAAGTGTTCCATGTCTTTAACCTTCCTTTTATAAAATTCTTTTGTCGTTTTTTGTTCCTCCTCCACCTTGAGTGATGCCATGTGGCCACAATGGAAAGTACAGTAGTGTGCGGCCCTTTACAGGGTGTGACTTTTAACATTACATGTCACACCACCATCCAAAAGTGCATTTGGCTGTGTGGTTATTAATGATGTCATTATGAGGCCCTTACAGGCGTAGGTGTTGTACAACTCCATTCCCTGAGTTTTAGCTTTAGATTGCAGCCTTCCTACCTACCCAGCATTAATAAAGCCCTCATCTTTCTGTGTTTACAGAATAAACATGCAGCGGAGTAAACAGATGGCTATGGGCCGCAAGAAATTTAACATGGATCCCAAAAAGGTAAACAAGCGTTGGGGTGTAATACAAGAAGCATCTATTTTTTTTGTCACAGACATTCTCTGATATGCTTTGATAAAGAAAATGATCCCCCATTACATAAAATGCATTGCCATTTTGCATTTTTAAACCTTTGATCTCGTGTGGGTGCACATATTATCATAAGCACACGCTAAGCATCATGCAACCACACAATTTTCAGTTCATTTCCATAGATTTACCAGAATCCAATCTCGTAGGTTAAAGTTCAAAGAGCAGGATTAGAGCAGAGGAAAGAGACTGATTTTTTTTAAATGTACTTTGCAAACATGAAACTGTGAAACTATAATGTATGCGTGTAGGGTTGCTTTATGCTGAATGTGTTTTTCTCAGGGTATTCAGTTCCTCATAGAGAATGAATTGCTGAAGAACACTTGTGAAGATATTGCTCAATTCCTCTACAAGGGTGAGGGCCTCAACAAGACAGCCATCGGAGATTATCTGGGTGAAAGGTAAGAACGAGTCCTTCTGCTGATGGTTGAGAAAGACAGAGCTCCTGAAGTCTTAATAAATACATTTAGAAATATTTTTAGACACAAATTTTAAACAGAACAGTTATTAGCATTGATAATAATACAAAATGTTACTTTAGCACCAAATCAGAATATTACAATGATTTCTGAAAGAGCATATGACACTGAAGACTGGAGTAATGGCTGCTGAAAATTCAGCTATGCCATCACAGGAAATAAATGACAATTTAAAATATATTAAAATAGAAAACAGTTATTTGAAATTGTAAAATATTTCACTTATGGATCACATCTTATATGCGATTTTTTACGTATTTGGATCAAATAAATGCAGTCTTGGTGAGAATAAGAGACTCCTTTCAAAAACATTACCATGTAAAAGTTTGTGGTCAGTAAGATATTTTAGTATATATTTGATTTCTGAGTTGTCAGCAATCAAAAAACCTATTGATTTAAATCTGTTTTTCTGTCTTTTATAAATTCATTAATTGCTTTACATATTGGTCAGATTGTGGGAGTTGCTCTAGAATGAGCTGCAATGTGCACCAGACGTTCAGTCAAAGTTCCAGCTATGCAAGGCTACTTGTAACCTTCATGGCTTTTAAACAGTCATTGTTCTTTCAAAAATAATTTACTATCAAGCAAAACTAGATTAATGGAAGTTAAACAGATTTAGGCTTTTTTTAAAGATCTGAATTTGCTATATCTAGAATCAGAGCTCAAGGGAGGATGACCTCACCAATCTTAAGATGGTCCAGTACTACAGTCTGTCAGAAGCCATTATCTACTGCATCGAGATGGCCTGTGCCCATATGAAAGTGCTGTGTATTGCATTAAGGGTCAGCTTACACATTTATTGATGGACTGAAATTCAGTGTCAGTGCCAGGTCATCAGGGGCCTGTCAGAGCAGAGAGGAAAGGTATATAGTATGTGTGGAGCATTTATTTTCCTCTTTCAGTGTAAATATAGACATATACACGATTGCACTTAAATTAAAGGGGTAGTCCACCCAAAAATGAACATTCTCCTATTATTTACTCATCCTCATTTCATGAATAATGACGACAGAATTTTCATTTTTTCCCTTTAATTTGAGGTAAAAGTTGATGAAATTGTTCAACTGTCACAAAAATATTCATTTTTTTTATTAATACATAACTAATCATCTGTCTTGTATTCTGTTTTAGCTCGCATTCCAATATCCTTTAATCAGTCAATAACACTCTTTCTCTAAATGAACACCAGCATAAATGCAAACACATTAATTTCTGTGTCACCTGAGGAAAATCAATAGTGAATCCCAGGATCATTGCTGAAGTGAGGTTACAGCAATGCTGAGCTGGATGAAGGAGTGTAGAGCTTAATGGACGAACCCCCAAAGTGGGTTAATGCATTCGCAGCTAATTGATATTATCGACATGCCCCATTTCCTTACTGAAGAAAGGGCTAGTTACACATGGACAGTAATACCAGACGTAATCCCCCCGAGATTTAATGCCCATTGGAGACGTCTGAGAGGAGGATCACAGCCGTAATTCCATTCACAGTGTGAACACTACAAGTTTTTTAACGGTAGATGAGGTTTTTAGTGGCATATGTTTGAGTGAAATTCATCTACTTTTTATGTCGTTTTTTTTATTACAAATTAATTTGAAAATTTCTGTAATTAATTTAATTCAAACTTATCATAACATTATTATTTTGCTGCTTTGCAAGCACTGGTATTTTCTGAAGGAAATACAAATCTACTTGCACCATCAGATGTCACTGTAACATCATTGCTGTTGATCCAAGATTGAATCTCCTGTCAATTTTTCTTTAATTTTATCTCATTTCCAGGGATGAGTTCAATATTCAGGTTCTTCATGCCTTTGTGGAGCTTCATGAATTTACAGACCTCAACCTGGTTCAGGCACTCAGGTGACAAAATACAGATGCATAGATTATGTTCTCCTTTTACAAGTTCAGTGAATTTTAGCAAATGTATTTGATGATGTGGTAAATTGATTATTATTAATTAATGATTAGATCTGGTAAATTCCAAATAAAATGAAAATTACAAAAGTAATTCCATTATATAAAACTGGGGATAAACATCATTTCACAAATTATAGACCTGTTTCTATACTCCCCCAGTTCTCCAAAATCCTTGGAAAAACTTTTTACAGGAAGACTTGATAATTTCATTGAAGTGCACAACCTTTAATTCCAGTCAATTTGGTTTTCGGACAAATAGATCAACATCTTTAGCACTAATGGAATTTACTGAAGAAATTACAAATGGTATAGATAAGAAGCATGTAGTGGGAATTTTCATAGACTTGAAGAAAGCATTTGACACTATAAATCGTGACATTTTATTACATAAACTTGAGAGGTATGGTATTGGGGGGTTGTAATTGGACTGGGTGAGTAGTTATTTAAGAAATAGACAACAGTTTGTAGAAATTGGTGAACATAAATCTTCATATATGAGCATAACTTGTGGTGTACAGCAGGGATCAGTCTTAGGCCCAAAATTGTTTATAATTTATATCAATGACGTGCAGAGTATCAGATATACTAAAATTTATTTTATTTGCTGATGGCACAAATATTTTGGGGACAATTTACAGCAGGTGATTACAACAGAAATTAATAAATTAAAACAGTGGTTTGATGTAAACAAATTGTCATTAAATATAAGCAAAACAAAGATTGTGATTTGGAAAACAAACTCTAAAGTAGAATTGAAAATTGACAACATAAGTATAGAAAGAGTATATGAAAATAAGTTTCTTGGTGTGATTTTAGACGACAAAATCGCAAATAAAACACATCAAATCAAAATTGGCAAAGACCATAGCAATACTGAATAAATCAAGACATATTTTGGATAATAAATCAATGCATGCTTTGTATAACACACTTATATTACCGTATTTGAGTTACTGTGTGGAAATATGGGGAAACACCTACTACTACTAATTTACAGTCGATAACGCATATTACAAAAGAGAGCAATCAGAATCATCAATAACGTTTATTTTTTAAATTCTTTATTTTTAAAATCACATTGAAGTTCATTGATTTGGTTAAATTTAAGACGGCGCAAGTCATGTTCAATGCAAGAAATAATTTACTTCTGTGAAATTTACAACAAAAATATTTATGGAAAGGCAGGGTGGGTATAATTTGAGAGAAGAATTAAACTTTAAAAAGCTTAAAATAAGAACAACTTTAAAAGTGTGTGCATTTCTATTTGTGGGGTGAGGTTGTGGAATGGTTTGGAGCAGGTGTTAAAACATTGCACAAATAATAAACAGTTAAACAAGTTGTATTAAAATACCCTATTAAAAGGATATGTGGATGAATAGAGTGTGTGTGTGTGTGTGTATTAGGGCTGCACAAATCGAATTTCTAATCGCGATTACAATTATGGATGCCACAATTACATAATCATTCAAAACAGCAATTAATCGTTTGAAGTCCACTTATGTTATTCTGCATGCTTAAGATGTGTTTTTCTTTCTACTAGTTATCTTAAGGGTTTTTCCATTGTTTTAATTTTAGTTTTAGTATAACATTATAATACCATTCATATTTTTCCCTTTTTTATATAAAGAAACCAATCCAATGTATAGTATAGGCTTAATTAATACTATAGAAAAGCAATAAAAGTTTTTCAGTTAAGAGTGTTTTCAGCTTTATTTTCATATAAAAATATGGCATGTAGTTACTTCAAACAATAGTGTAAATATAATTTTCAATTTCAAGGGAATAATCTACAATTATGATTTTTGTCATAATCGTGCAGCCCTAATGCTGATTGCATTGGGATGTGTGATTATAGGGTGACAGGTTGTTTGAGGTAATCTGTAGACATTTGGTTGGTGTTTAAATTACTGCATAATTGTTCTCTTATAAGGAATATGTAATATATAATGATACAGATGTAACAGATTTAAGATATACTGGAACGATATGGAATTGTATAAGGGGTGGGAAATATAACAAGCTTTTGCTTCATCCCGCTCCATTTCCGACTTGTAATTAATTTTTGCAGGACTTTGTAGATATGGTTTTTCCTTAGCTGATGCGCTACATATTACTGTGTTGTATATTTTATTTTATCTATATATCTAATATATATGCTTAAAATAACATAAATGAAATGTTACATTATTTCATTATGATCTCATTAATACAGTTAATTTCTCCCCGTGCTCCATGCAGACAGTTTTTATGGAGTTTCCGGTTACCGGGTGAAGCTCAGAAGATCGATCGAATGATGGAGGCTTTTGCACAGCGTTACTGTCAATGCAATCCCGGTGTCTTTCAGTCCACAGGTATTTATGTATATGTATAATAATCTGATTTTGCAATGGGTTGTAACAATATAAAAAATTCAGTAGTCAGTACTAGTGATATTTCATGAATACAAATATTTTGTTGAAAAATTGGAATGAATATATAATTAGTAAGACTAATATTATAAATAATATTATTAAACTATTAAATTAAAATATTGGTGTGTAGCTTTCATGTTTTTCTTAAAATAAATATTTTTAAATTCTCAAATTATTGGCATAGTCTTCACTGCATGATTATTGCTTTTATTTAATTTGATCAGACTATTGACCAGTCATTGACAATTTTAAATAGTTTATTTGACTTGATACCAAAGTGCAGAAAATGACACTGATTATCTCAATCCAAAGCTGCTGTTTACCCAAGAGACCCAGTCCTTCTGCAATTTCCTTACACCCACACCTACTCAAACATGTCTTGAGCTCTCTTCATAAATTTCCCATGCTCTTGGCCATGCTAATATGCTTGTAAAGAGTGCCGCTGATGTAGAGCACTTCCATGCCGCCCACATGTTGCTCTGAAAAGTGGCTACACATGGCCTTTCATGAGCACTTACTGCATTTTATCAAGAGAAAATTCTAAATCGGACGTAAATATTCTCCTTTGGTTGCTAAGAAGTTCCTAGCAACAATAGTTTCTTCAATCATTTCATGTAATGAATATAAATTTGAGCGGTGTTGAGGGTGTTGTGAATGTATTCATAAACTTATTGTGGCCTGCGAGAGGCTTGCAACGTTGGCTTAAGCACTATTTGGACGTTAATTGTTTCTCAGCATGACATATGTACAAGAAATTTTGAATGACTTGGAGTTTAAACTCATGCTTTTGGACATCAAGTGTTTACTACATTTGGGCCAATTCCTACATACAAACTCCTGTAAATGCTAAAATGTCTCTTTGCAGATACATGTTATGTGCTTTCATTTGCAATCATCATGTTGAACACAAGTTTGCACAACCCTAATGTGAAGGACAAGCCATCTGCAGAGCGTTTCATAGGCATGAACAGAGGCATCAATGACGGAGGAGATCTGCCAGAAGATCTGCTCAGGGTCAGTGTCCCACACAGTTCTTTATTTTTGTAATTTGTAATAATTTATTCTGTTTATACATTGTTATTATTATATATTCGTATTTTTTTTATCCTCTCTTTTAGGTTTTTAATTTTTATTATTTACTTATTTTTTAGCTACAGTGGTTTGATAATATATGTATGTGCTCTTAATTAATAGAAATTTAATTTTTATTTTATTTTATTTTCTGACTGTCGGACTGTTGGCTGACCATTGACAAATTTAAGGCATTTATTTTCGCAATATATTTGATTGCTTTTTATAAAGTTATGCTAGTAGCAATGAAGTTTTTTATTTTTCACACAATTTTAAGCTCTAAATACAATTGGTTTAATTTTGAAGTACATCTCCATTTAAACGCTCCCGCAGAACCTTTACGAGAGCATTAAGAATGAGCCCTTCAAGATACCTGAAGACGACGGCAATGACCTCACGCACACGTTCTTTAACCCTGACCGCGAAGGCTGGCTGCTCAAACTGGGTGAGTGAGTGTTTTTCTCTGTTCGCAAGATAAAGAAATGGGACTGGATGTACATTAACAGGCCCTAAATATAAAGTGTCTCATGAACATCGTAAGTAGAGCTGTGAATTGAAGGTCTTACATTGTGTAATAGCCAAGAAGCATGAGGCCAAATGCTTTATAGTCCAAAGCTAATATAAAAGAGCTGATACTACCTCCTTATTTATCCACATGCTGCTCAAATTTCAGCTCAGCCTGGATTTTACACCAGGCTGACACACAAGTGTTTTGTTATAGTCTTTTGTTACAATATTTTTCTGATTTTCATAGTTAATTTCATTGTTTTCTTTCTTCCACATTTGTTTTTGTTTTGGTTTGATGTCTGTCTTCAGGAGGTATGTACACTGGTTTCCTTTAGCTAGCTCATTAAGCTATGCTTCCAGGTGCTTTGCGCTTTCATTTACTCCATTTGTTTGTCTTTTTTTTTTTTGTTGTTTAACATATTTCATTTTATCAAAATGAAGTGTCTGAGTCTGTTTGCTTCATTTGAGTTTTAACTGGTGTGTTGTCTCTGCGCTGTTGTGCCGTGCTCATGATGGGCTTGTGATTTTTGTGAGACTCTCAGCCAGCTTTCTCCATCTTATTGGAGATCAAGGTGTCTGTTAAACAGTACTGTCAGTTGGTCTCTACTGCATCCATGTGTTCAGTTTAAGCACTGCTTACTCTGCAGCCTTTACATGCAGTTGTGTGAATGCTACGTGTGACTGCACATTTGTGTGTAACAATGTTTGTTTGTGACGGGATAGCACAGGAATTATAGGAGATGATTTAGACCAAGCACAGCTGATTTAATGGTACAATATTCTTGCAGTTTGTAATGAGATGTAATTGACAAAGGAATATTTTATTTATTCATTCATTCAAAATGTATTTACATTTTTTTGTTTTGTCCTTATTTCTAATATTTTATTTTATTTTTATTATATCTGTACGTTACCTTTTTTAATTTTAATTTCTAATTATATTACTATTTCTATATTTCTATATCTAATTTATCTGATATATATTATTAGTCTGTGTAGTTATATATATATATATTATATTAGCAACAGAGGTTGGATTAGCATTGCTTGCTTTAGCTGCTAGAAATATTATTATGATAGTTTAGCAATAGTGGTTTAACATTCCTGTAATTTACATGGTTAGCTTGTTCTATTTAGATTTCTATGATAGGTTTATTTTAGCTCACAAATTTTTATCTATTTATGTTATTATGATATTAATATACAATTGTATTATGTTGTGTGGATAATATAATATATATATATATATATATATCATAGATATTATATATCATAGATTGTTAATATATGTTTAGCAACAGGTTTGATGAGCATGCTGTGCTTTTATTTAAACGGTAAACAAAATACATAAATTAATTTATATTCCATATTAATTTGTTTTCCTACACCACAACAGCAGAAGATCGAGTGCTGACCAGCAAACCATTCTAAAGAAGAAAAAAAAAATGTATTTGTTATTTACAGCATCATTAGTTCATTTGAATTATGGACCGATCGTGTGCCACAACAGCCACAGCCTTAGAGGAGAGAGCTTTGCATTCATTCCTGCATTCTGAAATACATTCTGTATATCAGGCTCATTTCACAACACATTCTCTTACTAATTTGGTCACTAACACCTTAAACTTGTGCCTGGTTCAGTGGGTTTGGGCTAACTGTTTTGTTTATGAGGCTTTGAGCCATTTGAGCTGTCCATCTGCTAATGTGAGTTTTCATACATGTGTCTGTCTGTCTGCTGCTGTGCCTCATATCCCTGCTGCTCACCACTATTATTCTCAACCAAAAACTCATACAGACCTGGACGATGATATACTCACATCTGTCTGATCCACAGGTGGACGGGTGAAGACGTGGAAGAGGAGATGGTTCATATTGACGGACAACTGTCTGTATTATTTTGAATACACCACTGTACGTGAATCTGCTTTATTGAAGTTAAATGATTGAATGATCCAATGCAAATATAACTCATCCGCTGTGTTTTACTGTGGTCACATGTGCTTCCTCTTCTGCATCCGTTTCCAGGATAAAGAGCCGAGAGGGATCATTCCTCTGGAAAATCTCAGTATTAGGGAAGTGGATGAGTCCAAGAAGCCAGTAAGCTTTTTCTCACTTTTCCATCTTTTTGCTCTCACATTTAAGTTACTTTGTGGTAAGGGAGTCATTATGGTTGAGTATTTGATTATGTATTTAGTTACTTAGTTTGGTTTTATCCTCACTTTTAAGTTTTTATTAATTTATTGTTGCTGTTGTTGTTATTCATTGTAATATTTATTTTAGCAACAGTAAGTTTGATTAGAATGCTGTTTTTATTTTTTAATATTTTTAACAAAGATATATTTTTATATTCTTTATATTTCATATTTGTAGTTTTTTTTTTATCGTCCCTTTTAAGTTTTATGATTAATATTAATTGTATTTGTGAAATTTTTTTTTTAAGGATTGTCAGCAACAGTGTTTGATATTAGCGATGTTGGCATTTATTGTTTAATATTGTATATTTTCTATTTTAATTTATTACTTATATAGTTTGTTTTATTCAATTAATATATTGCTTTATATTATTTAATAGTTATTCTCAATTCAAGTTTTATTATTAGTATTATTATTAAATTTATCAGAGTTTAATACTGTTCTGCAACAGTGGTTTGATTAGTCCTAGATTGGATGGTGTGTGCTTTATTTTTTTCATTTAGTAATGTTTAATATTTTTAATATTTTTTATTTAATGTTTAAAATTATTTATATTTATATGATATTTTTGTTTTTCCTCCCTTTTCGGCTTATTATTAGTTAATAAGTAGTTATGATTAGTGGTTATATTAATAAATTATTAATTATATTTTCTTATTATGTTACTTATTGTAAATTTGTTATTACATTATGATTTTTTGCAACATTGGTTTGATAAAGCATTGTGTGTATTTAAAAAAAAAAATTTTTTTCGGATTAGTTGGAAGATTTAAAAAAAATAAAATTCTTTAAGTTAATGTCAACAACGATAATAATATGTTACTTTTTTCATCCTAGCATCCCCTTGTGGGCCCCTGGACCCCTGTCTTAGTCAAGCAGTTGTTCAGACAATGCACTAGATCATTTTGAAAGTATGAATGTTTGAAAATATGCATGTTTTACTTCGTGCTTTGAGTGGTGGTAATTAACACAAAGGTTACTTGTTGCTAAAATCTCTCTCATACACTGCCGTCATTGTTCTCGTTACCTCAGTTTGCTCCAGTGAAATATCCTTGTGATTAATGTACTGCAAGTTTCTCTAGATAAAAGCCTCTTCTAAAGTAGCTCTCTTTACACAGAACTGCTTTGAACTCTTCATCCCAGACAACAAGGATCAGGTCATCAAAGCGTGTAAGACTGAAGCAGATGGACGGGTTGTGGAAGGAAACCATATGTTCTATCGCATCTCAGCACCAACAACAGAGGAGAAGGAGGAGTGGATCAACAGCATCAAGTAAGGCTTCCTCTCATTTTGGCCTGACAGAATATTTAATTAGTGGTCGATCGATATTATTGGTTTTTTGACAGCCGATGCCGATATCTTGAGCCCGATTCGGACGGTAATTGTTTCTCATGTGGACGTCTGTAAAAATAAATGTACATATCACCTCAGTGATAAAACTCACTGATTCGGATGGCGTTTTATTCACAGTGGAGGAGCAAATTCTGTGATCCTTCGAACCCCGGAACACGCTGCTCACGTGACCAGTCACATGATTGTCTGCTGTAAATAAAATTAATTTTATTTACATATTTATTCTTATTATTGTGTAAAATGTATTAAAAATACTTGGGTAAAATGTATTCTTATTATTCCAAGCATATTTTATAATATATAAATGTTATAATATCCTATTTATTATTTCATCATTTAAATCTCCTGTTTAAAAATAGGAAAATAGACGCGCTATAGTTGTAATTATATGCGATATATATCTGTTTATAATACACATTTTAAAATTGTATAGCATACCTGCTGCTGCCGTAATAAAGACCAATTTAGAATGTTTACGTGCTTTTCTTCTCTTTCTGCTCCCAGTCGCTGTGGTGGAGCAGTTATGAAGTATTGTTCTTTTAAATACTTTCCAGCATTTCAATAATAAATATGTATGCAAATTACACCGAAGTACAATGTTACCTTACGGTGTTCAGGAGTGCTCAAAAAGGGTTTAAACATTGAAATTGAATCGATTTCTTCTCGTAAACTCAGAGATGTGGATTTGGACGGCAATTAAATTACCACATGACCTTGGTGTTTGTCAAAAAACAGTAGTTCATTCGGCCGGGGATTTTTACGGGGGTGGTGAGAGAAAAACACCGACATCCTGGATTCAGACGGCATTAAAATCCCCTGTAAATGGTGAAAATCTCTTGCGTCCCCCTGAGAAACAATTACTGTCCAAATAGGGCTTTGGAAAGCAGGGTGGCCTATGGCCGATATAATTTTATTTAATATTTAAGAAATTTGAAATAATTTGAAAATGGATAAAAAAATTTGTGTAAAATAAACATGGTTATACTTTAAATGACAAAGTATTTTTCACAAATAAACAAATATTTAATACAAATATAATTGAGAAGGAAGTAAACACTGTAACCAACAGGGCACTCAGTATTCTGGGAAATTTGTGTGCATTGGGATTTGGCAATCACATTTTTTCAAATAAAGCCAAGGTAACACTTATTTTACATACAGCACACAGTGGAAAAGACATGAATATGACAATGGGCAAAAGCATGACGCGCAGCATAATTTGAAATCACGAGTTTAAAGTTGTCGATCGTTCGTCTCAGTGAAGCTCTCCTCCTGTCAGCATTCATTTCGCACGGACCGACCATCACTCAGAGAACACGAGATCGTGCTGGATACAAATGCACACTTCACAAGATCTCACAGCTGGATTTGACTAAGTTTGCAAGGTTTTTGAAATGAGATGTTCATTAGTCATTCAAAGATTTGTTTAAACTATATAAATGCGCATTTGCTGAATGCTGACGGCAAACAAGAAAGTATTATAATGTTTGCCTTTATATTACTAACAATATAAAAACAATCGTTATAATACTTTTTTGTATACATTTTAATTCCTTTGTTTAACCGTTCTATCTGATTATTAGACAGACTTCTGTCCATGGACAGAACTGTTAACGACGACAGCGAACAAGAGGGAGAATGTGAGCACTGTGTGTTCAGGCCAAAGACTACAGAATACCCAAGACGTGTCACTCGTATTGTTTTGAATGGGGAAAAAATGCAACGCTCAATATGGCCACTCGATCAAACGAAGTTCCGCCTTCTGAGTATAAGAGCCAATCGCTAATCAGTAAAGTCATATCCTCACTGCAGCTGCCGTTAGAAGTTCCGGTTGCTATAGAAAGAGTCAGCGTTCTGAGAGGTTGCTTAGGACTGCGGATGCACACTGGCTGGTCTAGCCTGAAAAATAAGCTTTTTTTTAATGCTATTTGAGCAAAAGAAACAACATTTATGACACAGTTGATGTCAGATTTCATTGGTGATTTCAAATATGAAATTTAATTGTAAGCTTAGTGAACAGTTTGGGAGAATTTAATGTTTCCCCATTCAAAGAGATAGGAGCTGCAATTGCATGCCCGAGAGGCGTTTCAAAGACGGGCGTAGAGTACATGACTTGCCTTAAAGAAACTGTGGGTTCAGGCGCTGCCGTTCTCAGCGCCGTCAAAATAAATGAGGTTGCATTTTGACACAGATTGGACTTGAACCCGGAGTAGCATCTAAAATTCATAGGGCCCAAAATTCAGTTCTGAATGAATTTTATTGCCCGCTAAAAAACTGATCTTAGGGGTTATGATTTAACTTGTGTGTGTGTGTGTATATATATAATATATATATATATATATATATTAATATATATATATATATATGATTTAAAACACATTGCCGTCTATTTGTCAAATGCTTTCAGTTGAACATTGATTATTATGAGTTAATAAACAACATCAAAGAGAAGAAAAACTACAAGACGATAAAACAAAAACTAAAACACAAATTAGCTTTAAAAATCATAGAAGATATATATATATATATATATATATACAGAGAGAGATACTACTTAAATACGATTAATATTGGACAAATACTTGGAACAGTATATAAATAATACTAACTCAATATTAACTTTTAATATGTGTGTAGGAATAAATAGCAAAAGTACATGTGTGGAAATTTCATAGATAGCTCAATATTGAGAAGGGACCTTTTCTGTTAGATAAGTTATTATTTTTTTAAATTATTAAAACATTAAATTGTATTTCTTTATTTTTTTGTTTAATAATCCTGAATCATAGGCACCTTTTAAATTTGATCATATATAATAATCATTTTTAATTATTTATAATTTAAATATTTATCATCAAAATATAAAAAGTCTAAAATATGTATTATTTTTAATTTCACATCAATTAATATGATAGTTATAAGATAATAAGAGAGTTTGTAAATGGTGGAAATTTCCTAGATAGCTCAATATTGAGCAGGCTAGATATGAGTGTATTTTTGAAGTAAGCAAAAAAATTTATTTTCTCCCTTTATCATTGTCTCCAGGGCTGCCATAAGCAGAGACCCTTTCTATGAGATGCTTGCTGCCAGGAAGAAGAAAGCCTCATCTCTGAAGAGACAGTAGGGCTGCAGAAAGGATATTTGTACCTGGACCTGGAAAGGGGGCGAATGATACACGGAAACCATAACGCTGGATTGGAGTGATTTTTATCTCAGGAATGACCTGAAGTTTTGAAGGTTATCATGCAGTTGGTTTTCTGAGAAGTTGTCTGACATTTCTGTTTGTTTAATTCTTATGAATGAACATTGAGTACTCGCGTACATCGTCATCTCAAATCAGCAGGACTGACTGAATGTGGATCTCATTGACCTTTTGTAAGCTTGCAGCAGACTTGACCGTTCCTCTCTGTGCTTTGATAAGTATAAAATGCTAATTGTGCACCTATTTTTACACTGCTATGTACTGTAAATATCTGGGAGAGTTTTGGCCTCTTTTGTTTGAGGCTATTTGGCTTTGTTTTTCTATTCGTTTCTGATCTGCTGTCAAATTTTTTTTTTGTTGTTGTTGTTGGGTAGATATTTTTCACATTTTGCCAAAGTTTGTCTTTCAGTCCCACTCCATATACTATCCTAAAAACTGTAGTTGAGTGATTTTCTGATTCATTATTTTTATGCTGTTTATTTAGCTTAAACAGTGTTTTATTTGAAATATCAGGACATTATTCACTGATCTCATAGGTGGCATTTTGGTTTGGTTCATATTTATGGAACAATGTCAAAAATTAAACTACCGACTGGAGAGTTTATTTTTATGTTTTGTATTTTACCACCTTGTTAAAGGGGTCATAGTGTTACGTGCACTTTTACAAGTTTGAACTGAAATGTGTGTTGGCAGTGTGTGTACACAACCACCCTATAATGATAAAAATCCACCCAGTGGTTTTTTAAAAATCTGGTTAAATGTTTTCCCCTTTCTCAAATCGAGCCGATCTCAGATGCCTGTCTGTGTGACGTCACACAGACAGGCCCCTCCCACGATAGTTTGATTGACAGTAGCGTTTCAGCACAGACTGGACTGGTGTCTTCTTACCTCAGAGACCCGCCCTGAGTGAGCTGTCATCACTCCGCCATGGATTCACCGCCGGAGCAGATGTAGACAAGAATGACTCCTAAGCGATTGAGGTGTTCTGTTGTTGGATGTAATAATGAACATAGCAGTCGTCATTTACTCCCGACATCTGAGCCGCTGAAGATGCAGTGGATTACATTTGTTTCTGAAGGGAATGCGCCCCTGATCTACATAAATGCGTCTATGTTGGTGCAAAATCATTCATGATCCAGCCTCATCTACAGAAGAAGTGAGTGTAATGTTTTGTAATGAATCTTTGCAAATTGCCTTTCCTAATAATGTGCTAATTAGCCAGTTTCACGATGAATGCGGCTGAAGTAAACGGTCTCTCTGAGAGCAGCTTGGAAGAGAGGGGCGGGGTTAGCAGAGCTCATTAACATTTAAAGGAAAATGCTACAAAAACGACTTGATCTGAAAAGAGCTGTTTCTGACAGGGTACAAAAAGTGTTTTTTAAACTACCATTGAGAAATTTTAACCAAACTATGTTACAGACTTTTTATTAAGACCCCAAAGAATCATATCAACTTGTGGAAAATGGGCATCCTATGACCCCTTTAATTGCTAGACCCCAGCACCCCGATGTATTTTGTTTGCTTTACTATGCACACCTGATATGAGAGCAAACTCTTTAAATACTAATTTATCAATGCTGTACATATTTAAACATATAGTCTGTTTTATTTTTTATTGTCAAGATATTCTTTGTGTAAAAGTAATGGGGTGAAGAAAAGGTTTTGACATGTCAAGTTTTTCACCATTGCTATGTAATCTTGTGGTTAAAATAAAACTGAAATCTTTACATATAGAATTTTTAGTTATTTAAGGTTTTCTTGACGTTTCCATTTCTCAATGCCTTTCATTCTTGCTTCTTAATTAACTTGGAAAGAAATTAAGTTTCTCAGTATATCGACTTTTACTGAAAACAACCAGGAAAAAAAAAAAGGGGTTTACAGTGGATGTGACCAAATATGTCACACATCTGTATTTCAAATCAAATAACTCACTCAACCATGACTGTTTAAGCTGTATTTTTATTCTTAAAAACCGCTTACACATTAACAACAACAAAAAAGTTTATATAGTACGTAATGTTTTTGGCCGTTTTGTAAGTTCTTGTGTGTGAGATGACGTGGCTTTAAAGGCCTCATCTGACTCGAGTAGCACCTCGGTCTGAAAGAGCTGGAAACACGACCATTCAAAAGTCTCTTCTCTTCCAAACACTCATTCATGACATTTAAATCCAGTTAAATGTAAGTCACAAGGAAAAACAACAAAAAATCTGGTCTCAATGCTTATGAACCTTATAAATAAGCAAACACTCTTGCTCCATGCACACTGGCACCAAGATCAAAACATTCTTAGGAAAAACGCGCTCTTCTATAAACTGCTGTACTAAATATTAATGAAAGTCATATGCTCATTTTCAGTATTGAGCATCATTAATGAGCAGTTATAAACAAAACTATAAAGAATGGAGTGTAAATGGATAGTCCAACTAAAAGTGAACATTGTGACTCCTTCATGGGGGTGATTAAATTATTTTTAACTTTCTTTAAGGCCCTCAGCCTTGATAGTTTGCAGTGATTTCTATGGAAGCCCATTACCACCACAGAATAAAAAACGTAATTGGAACTTTTAAGCTAAACAATTCTTTGGAGAGAAAAAAAAGTCAGAATTTTGAAATATAAATGCACAATTCTGAGAGAAAAAAGTCAGAAATGTGAGATATTCACACTCAATTCAATCTTTTTTCCTCCGAATTCTGAATGTCAAAAATGAGTGAAAAAATGCCACTTGTTCTCGCTGTGATCTCACCGTTCAGACTTTTCATCTCAGAATTTCCAGATTATCTCTTAGAACTGTGAGTTGTCCGAATTGTGAGATATAAACTCAGTGACAAATTGTGAGAACTCACAATTGCCTTTAATTGATCTTGTGGTGAAAACAAGCTTTCATAGGTTTCAGAGAAATATAGATATTTTACATATGGCTGAGGTAACTAAGTGTTGCTGAAATGTGCCAGATCAACTGAATATCATTGACCTTAGTGATGAAATGAATATTAATGATGCCTTATAGCTGCTTCTGATATTTTCAACCAAAAATAATAATCAAAAAGTACAATGTTAAATGAAGTAGAAATGGAAAGGGTTTTTGTTGAACAGCATCTTATTAAAGTGAATGTTCACAGAAAAAAAAGTTAAATTAACTAAAATATATACATACAAATGCACCGCACATCAAACTGATGGCCAAACCTTCACATCTGCCATAGTGCTTACAAATACATGTCTATCACACTGGCAGCAAACCCTGTATACTGGTTAGACATATATTCTCTCCTAACAATGAGGTTATAAGAAGCAGAATGAATGTTATTGAATCTTAACAGCACAGCGTTGTTTCTAACATCTTCACTGGAGCTCGCCGGGACAGTCATCTTTATCTTTGCCATCTGCATCCAGGAAACCATCGATATTTGCAAATGCCTTGTGTACAAATCACACATGCGTAGTCCCACTTTTCATCTGGAGGAGGAAAAAAAAAAAACAATGAAAAAAGCAGGCGATGTTAATGTGATCTGATTTTAATCTAATACTATGTATTATTTCTTATCGACACAGAACACATTGAGCAAAATACACTACTGTTCAACAGTTTAGGTCGGTAAGATTTTTAAAACGTTTTTGAAAGAACTCTCTTCTGCTCACCAAGGCTTCATTTATTTGACCAAAATACAGTAATAACAGTAACATTAAAAAATATAATGGTTAAAAAAAAAAGATGTAATTTATTCCTCTGATAGCAAATCAGCCATTATTCCAGTCTTCAGTATTTTTCTTCAGAAGTCATTCTAATAAACTGATTTATGTTTCTTATTATTATAAGCGTTGAAAGCAGTTGTGCTGCTTAATATTTGTGGAAACCATGATGATGTTTTGATGCATAGAAAGTTCAAAAGAACAATTATTTGAAATATAAATCTTTTGTAACATTACAAATGTCTTGACTGTCACTTTTTATCAATTTAATGCGTCCTTGCTGAATAAAAGTTTTTTTTTTATTGTATGTTGCATGAAAACACCCAAAGGACATCGCAAAAATTTAAACACGTACATTTTTACATTTTCTGAATAATTTCAATAAGCTACTCAATTTAAGATATCATTCATGTGAGTAGCACAGGTACAAGGCAAGTTACACAGCAAAGTTTAATACTCAGCATAGTGATGCTTACCTTGAAAATCAGCACCATTTAAAAAAAAAAATTTATCGTAATGCATTTTAAAAATCACTAGAGGGCAGAGTAAGCACTAAGTAAAGTAAGTGATTGTCAACTGAAACTTTCCTTGACTACAGACAACCCTGCTTGTAGGACCACAAGCCATCATTTGCTATTTTATGGCATTATTACATAAAGTCCTTTATATTTTGATAAATTTACAAATACAATACACTCTTTCAAGTAGTGACACCTCCACTTTTCTGCACTTCTTTTGAGAAAATATCCCCAGAATTCTGTAGAATGGATTTTAACATGACCAGGAATGCTACAGTGGCCCCTCAAAAGTATTTGGACACTCAAGCCACGCTTTAATATGTCTACACCAACAGACAATAAAGTTTTGTCGTCTGCTGCTTTAAATGCTCAAGCAGAATCGGATTCTGATTGGCTGTCAAAAAAAAAAGTTCTTAAAGTAATTCCAACTACTTTGTAACTGTTATCATTATAGTTGTGGTGTGGACTTCCCTATTCTCATAGAAATTATTAATTAAAATGATTAAAACATTATAGCCATCATTACAGTTACTGTCTTTGGTAACATTGGTAACGGCCTTAAGACAAGTTAGCTACAAGTCACTTAAAAAATGGCTGAGAAAAGCAAGCTAGTTCTGAGAAAAGCTCTAACACTGTCTTTTAAACAAGCCAGATTTGGATTTGATATTTTGTCTAACTGAACACTGTTTTTTAATATTTTTAAGTGTCTTGGCATTTTGGGCCACTGTATACTGTATATTAAAAGCTGAAATCATCAAATACTTTGTGAATGGCAGCTACTTCAACGCCTACGCTTTCAGCTGATTTTGTGTTAGGAAAAGAGGCAGAGACCTTTCAGCTTATTTACGTATAAACCGCCTCATTTTGTTAATTCCAATAGCTCAAAGTAAAAAAATTGAAATCCTGACATTTAGCAAGTGAGACAGAGAATGTTAGTAATCAAATGGAGGCAAGAGAAGGAATGGTACAGCCGTAACAGACTCCAGATGTTAGCGACGGAGGACTCGTGGAGGTCACTGCCAGTGCAGCTGAAGTCAACACTAGAATGGTCAGATTCATGCTGTGGTCAGACCATGCTAGCTCTAGCTGGGCTGTGTGAAGGGGACTTGGGTTGAAGGAACCACTGGAGTGACAATGTGAATTCTTCAGAACCCACTGTCTGGCAAGCTGGGGTTTTGTATATCCATCTTCGGGGAAAGTCTGACTGAGCGCAAGAGAGCCAAGTCATTCGTTTGGAAGCGGAATAAAATACTGAATGCTGTTTTTGTTTGATTTAGGCTAGTACCCTCAGAGCATTTAATGCGAATGGCTCATTTGTTCTTCAACATAATGAAACGCACATAATACCCGATGCAACCGAACTGGAAAATCCAGCTTAAGATGGTAGCGGGTTACTAGCCGCTAGCAACTAGTTACAGGAGGAAGTCAACATGAATTGCCATTTGTAACATTTTATTTCAGTAATATGACATATTAGTATATGAAAAAGGACAATATGATTATATGATTTTATTCACTGGGAAGTGATTGGATAAAAAGGCTTTATTTGTTAACTTAAGTTAAAGCTGCAGTCCGTAACGTTTGGTGCTCTAGTGGTTAATAAACAGAACTGCATGCGTCTTGCAGAAGAACATTGTAGCCAGAGCTACTTCTCTCTGTTTATGTCTATGACGAATTACGCAGGTACTAGGCTACTCCACAGCGGTACCTACCCGAACCAGTCTAAAATAGTCCGAATATAAACATTTATTATAGGTGTACCGTAGTGATTCTGGACAAGCCAAAAACACATTTTAGAAAATGGATTCATGGTGTACTCGCTTATTATATAAATTTTGTTAATTTTGAACACTTTTGAAGTTACGGACTGCAGCTTTAACTACATTAACATTGACATCAATCATTAGTTAAAATGAGCTAACAATGAACAATACTTAGTGTTCATTTTATCATACGACAACAGATAGAAGTCTGTCATTTTCACCCATAGGTCCAGTTATATTCTGAAGAAACGTTACAGGGGCAAAGGTTTTTTTTTTAACACATGCACGGATGAATTGTTCACAATAAGATCTACAGTGGGGAAAAAAAGTATTTAGTCAGCCACCAATTGTGCAAGTTCTCCCACTTAAAAAGATGATAGACCTGTTATTTTCATCATAGGTATACTCAGCTATAGAAGACAAAATGAGAAAAAAAATCCGAAATCACATTGTAGATTTTTAATCATTTATTTGCAATAGGTTGAAAATAATATTTGGTCACTTACACAAAATTTCATTTTCAATACTTGTTAATCCCTTTGTGCAATGACAGAGGTCAACGTTTTTCTGTAAGTCTTACAATGGTTTTCAACACACTGTTGCTGTTATTTTGCCATTCCTACCATGCAGACTCCGCTAAGCAAGTAATGTATTTTGGGCTGTCGCTGGGTCACACCGGATTTTTTCAGCTCCCTCCACATATTTTCTATAGTATTGAGGTCTGGAGACTGGCTAGGCCCCTCCAGGTCCTTGAAATTCTTCTTACGAAGCCACTCCTTCGTTGTCCGGGTGGTGTTTTTGGGATCATTGTCATGCTGAAAGACCAGCCACGTTTCATCTTCAATGCCCTTGCTGATGGAAGGAGGTTTTCACTCAAAATCTCACGATACATGGCCCCATTCATTCTTTCTTTACACGGATCAGTCGTCCTGGTCCATTTGCAGAAAAACAGCCCCAAAACATGATGTTTCCACACTCATGCTTCACAGTAGGTATGGTGTTCTTTGGATGCAACTCAGCATTCTTTCTCCTCCAAACACGACAAGTTGAGTTTTTACCAAAAAGTTCTATTTTGGTTTCATCTGACCATATGACATTCTCCCAATCCTCTTCTGGATCATCCAAATGCTCTCTAGCAAACTTCAGACGGGCCTGGACATGTACTGGCTTAAGCAGTAGACACGTCTGGCACTGCAGGATTTGAGTCCTGGTGGCGCAGTGTGTTACTACTGATGGAAGCCTTTGTTACTTTGGTCCCAGCTCTCTGCAGGTCATTCACTAGGTCCCCCTGTGTGGTTCTGGGGTTTTTGCTCACAGTTCTTGTGATCATTTGACCCCACGGGGTGAGATCTTGCGTGGAGCCCCAGATCGAGGGAGGTTATCAGTGGTCTTGTATGTCTTCCATTTTCTAATAATTGCTCCCACAGTTGATTTCTTCACACCAAGCTGCTTACCTATTGCATATTCAGTCTTCCCAGCCTGGTGCAGGTCTACAATTTTGTTTCTGGTGTCCTTTGACAGCTCTTTGGTCTTGGCCATGGTGGAGTTTGGAGTGTGACTGTTTGAGGTTGTGGACAGGTGTCTTTTATACTGATAAAGAGTTCAAACAGATGCTATTAATACAGGTAATGAGTGGAGGATAGGAGGGTTTCTTAAAGACAAACTAACTGGTCTGTGAGAGCCAGAAATCTTGCTTGTTTGTAGGTGACCAAATACTTATTTTACCGAGGAATTTACCAATTAATTCTTTAAAAATCCTACAATGTGATTTTCTGGATTTTTTTTTCTCATTTTGTCTCTCATAGTTGAGGTATACCTATGATGAAAATTACAGGCCTCTCTCATCTTTTTAAGTGGGAGAACTTGCACAATTGGTGGCTGACTAAATACTTTTTTGCCCCACTGTATGACATGCATTTAGAAGATAAATAAGTTTACATTTTCATTTCATGTCGACTTTAACAAATGCATAAGTGTTGCCACTAAAACAACCCTTTCAGCCTAAGTGACGTCCCTGGAAAAGGAAGAGGAAGTGCAAGTTATTACACTTGATGAAAGATTAGGATGAAAATGTTTTCTTTGGAAACTCATTCACAATAAGACTAGGAACAAGTATTAAAGGGGTCATATGATGCGATTTCAAGTTTTCCTTTCTCTTTGGAGAGTTACAAGCTGATCGTGCATAGATAAGTTCCCTGAAGTTGCAAAGACTAAAGTCTCAAAACCAAAGAGATATTCTTTGGTTTCTTTGTATGTCTGATAGGTTTAAAACGTGCTTCAAAGATACGTCAGCAACCAACCTGTTATAGACAGTGAGATATCTGTCACCTCAGGCCTGTTGAACTTTAGAAAAAGTTCTTGATGAGTGGAGTAACCAGTTGCACCCACAGCTTTACATGGCGGTCTGGCTGATTAAACGTGGAGTTTGACACTTGTGTGGAGCTCTGGTACAACACCTCCTGCTCCTGGACAAGACAGAAAACAAGATTTCACTTAAACTCAAGTGTTATGTCATCTCGGTGCTTTTCTCATAAAGGTTACTAAAGAACTGATTTTTACTCATCTTTTATCACCTGATAAGTGAAAATTACAGGAATCTTACATTTCACAAACTATAAAAACTGATGACACTCACGATTAATTAGGCTTTATTGTAGCCTCTGTTCCCAGAACAACCAGTAAAGATGAATGATTACCGCATATCTTTTATGTGCAATGCAGTTTGAGATATGAACGATAAACTGACTCCACTGCTTTCTAGTATAAGAAAAGCTGTAGCGTTATGGACAATCACAGTATTCAAATCTGCGAATACTAAATTATTCCAGTATCATAGCATGGTGCCCATCACAGACTCATAGAGCAGGGTGATAACACAAATTGGTCTACATTCTATATCTTGTTCAAACTGCAATAAAACTAATCACTTGATGCAATGTGTTGAGCGCAACTCTGCTTCCTGTAAGCCCTTACAAAATGACCAGCCATTAATATCATAGTTAGTACTAACAGCTCTTAAAACACATCGCAATCCAAGATTTATGGGTTACATGATGGGGTACTTCAGCAAACAGACGTGCAGAGGAAGTCCAACCTGTTGCAGTTGCATCTGGAGTTCCTCATTCTCTGTTGCTATGGCAATCTGAGCCTCCAGATCCCTGTGCACAGAGCGATAGCCGAAATTTGGGGAGCCAATGAGAGTGAGGCAGGGGCGGTCTCTTCCTCCCACATAGTACCACAGGCCTGTGAAAAAGTGGACAAAATAACCTGAAATTGAATTTTTCAGACCAGTAATGATGATAAGTGCTTTATACAATGCTTCATATTACTGGGCAGTTGTTTACTATGACTCAAACCACCCTAAAAATAATCTATATGGCTTCACATTCACAAATACGCAGATGTGGCAGATGCTACGAAGAGGCTGACAGTGTCAGTATCTGTGTTTACTGGTCACATGACTTTAAAAGGTGTGGTGTCTGTACAACAGAAAACATATTTCCTTTCCACAATCAACAATGCACGACTACACACTAGAGGAAGAAAACAAAAAGTGTTAATCAAATTATGTACACAAACCAAAAACCAAACATGTATGTTATATCAACTCGGTGTGAGGGACCGAGGATTATCGGTGCCACTGTCAAAGCCTTGCCAAACACCCCGGGTCGAGAGCACCATGCCAGGATGGGGATAAAAAAAAAAAATCAGTGTAATAAAAAAATACAAAAAAATGCACACTCCAAGAAAGGCCTAATATCAGGTAACACAACTGCCAGGAATACCCTCAAATTAATCCTGTAAACACTATCCTTATGCAACAACATCTTTACATTAGCCTTTATCCATGAGGCTATGGAAAATGCCTCTAATGCTTAATTGATTCAACATTAAAATAATTCTATTTCAAAACAACACAAGCAAACACAATTAATCAACTGTTTTTTATCGTCACATCATGGCACTGTTCAATTCTATTATAGACCACTTTGTGTCGTACACAGTGTTCAAAAATTTAGTTGAAATATGTTTAATATTATACCTATCAAGTTTTAGGGCTGTGGGCGATATACCAAAAAAAAATCATATCTCCGTATTTATTGTATTTTTGGCGAATTGCGTAGTACTGATATTAATCTCTGTATTTTTCTACAGCTGGTTGAGTTCTAATCTGTGACTTTTGTTTTTTTAAATCCATATTTATTTAAAAATAATATATATTTCCCTGTGTCCTAGGGCCTTGAAAGGTTAAACCCTCAGAAGGTTAAATTCACACTTAGCATCTAGGGCCATGGTAAACATTGACATCAAAAACAAAAATAAGTTATTCAAATATATATAAAGTCCGAAGTAAAAATATTGCTATAATAAAATAAACATATAAAAATCCACAAACATAAAAATACAGTTGTAGGTTTAAAATTCTACATATGGCACATTTATAGTCCGCCTAAAATATTTTAGCAAAATTATAATTTTTTTTTGTAAGAATTATTAAAGAAATACAAAATAGTATAAAAGTAGTTATTTTAAGCAGGTCCGTGTAATCTGTTTTTGAATAATCTAGTTTTGTTTAGCAAAAATTTACTTGGAATGGGCATTCTTCAGCATCCTGGCCTTTGACTTTTGTGGAACCATTTTTTTTCCTCTGTATTATCCGTTCGCATTTCCATTGCACTAGCACTTCAAGGACGCTAAATTCGATTTCTACTTAAAAGGTAGGGTAGGTGATTTCAGAGATGCTAGCAATAGCAAGATAGCTTTAGAAAGAATAAAATACCACCCTCCCTGCAAATCACTCTCCAAAGCCACGCCTCCTCCAAAACACTTGAACTCGCATAGGCAGACCAGAGGTTGAGCGTTGGTGGAGGGTTGAACATTATCAGATTACATCATGTCTCAATCACCAGTGAGAAAACATTACAGTACAAAGCACATAATACTACAATAATAACACCTTCCATTCTCTGTCTGCAGAGGCATAATGGAACACACTGATGACGTATCATGTCTGAGCAAACGGTGCCCGGAGTTATGCAAATACATATGTTTACAGGCATATATGACAGCCCTTGAACCAAGGTATATGACTGGATTTTATGGTCCTACGCTTTCAACAGATGTTAGAAATGCATATAAATACACTTAGTCCACTTAACTTAGTGATTGCCATCGGGATGTGTTGAACCAAATCACCTACCCTGCCTTTAATTAATTTACTTGATAAATTTTACATTATATATGTGTTGATATGTCTGATTGTGTATTATACATTGATAACATGAAGTTCCTAACAAAATAATAAATAATCAACAAAATAATAAAGTTCTTTGAGCTTTGAACATTCATCTCAACGGTTTTGGCATGTGACTCCACTGGAAGTAAACAACCTACTTGCTGCCAATTTTGAATGGCTACCAATGGAAAAACATGCTTTTTGGTGACAGAAAGGTATAGTTATGGCATGACACTTAGTGAAAAAGGCTCAATCGAGTCCACCTTAGCTTGAAGGCCAGCATCAGAAAGTCAGCTAATGTTCATTGATTCTCTTTCTAGCTCAGCTGCGGGGACCTCTGCACCCTGTCTGTTCCCACTTCAGCTCCACTGTTTACAAGAAATGACGGCATGACAAGGCTTTATCTAATAAGCCAGACTTCTCAACAGGAGCCTGAAATTGAATTCCACTGACGTGGCTCAGGTTTGTCAAGCCTCTATTTTTCTCCAGACGTCACTATTTTATTCTGTCCCTTCAGGTCGGGGCTTTTAAAGTGTATAAGGATACTCAGTTAATGCCATATGAACAACCAAATCAAATTTATTATGAATTCATGCATTTATAAACCAAACTAAAAATCACTCACAGTTACAAACACAGACAACAGGTTGAGAAATAACACAGTGGCGATCAAGCTGCTTTTGGCTCAGTGGTGCATTTGATTTGTCTTAAATAACATACTGAAACAGTAAAACTGAAATAGCTTAACATTCAACAACAGCCAGAAAACGTGGCCAAAGCATACCTCTGGTTTACAGAGAAAACATCACATGTGTCTGGCAGCCTCGGTGTCCTGAAGCTGTCCAGGAAGAGCTCTGAGGCTATTCAATCAGAGGTGCTGGGAAACCTGCTCCACGCATTAAATTATGAGCTTTCCTGTTACACCCAATTTTTGGGAACTGGGCTGATCCACTTCAGTGCTTAAAAAAAAACAGTGCAGAAGAAAAACACCTACCTTTAGCATGAAATGTCCAATTGGGGCGATGGTATTCATGCAAGTGGACACGACTCTGCTGACCCAGCTGACACACCTGAAACGGACAGGATGCTGAGCGTTTAAGAAAAACCAACAATACGACGATGGACGTTTAAAAAACATCAAAGTTAAAAAACAGCAGAAAAGCACCACTCAAACCCTGCTAATTGAGTGCATTTATAGCTGCAGCACCATCTATAAAACAAGCAACAATTATAAACTGCAAAACAGTGTTGATTTTGTTAATGAAAAAAAAAAACCTTTGTTGACAACCTTAAACACTAACATTAAACACTAAATGTGACTGTCAACATGCAATATTGTTGACGAAAAAAGACAAGACTAAAATTAAAATTTCTTCAACAAAAAAATTTAATTAAATTTTTAAAAAAGAGGAGAAAAAATATGGCCCTCCACAAATTTTCATGCTTGGGGATTGAAATGTCAAGTGTTGAAATCCTCCTCTCAGCGCTTCTCTCTTAAAAGGACATTTTCTGCCCTGTATTTTACTTTATCTTCACAAAATGGCAACCATTCACACATGCTCTCTTTTACATAAGGGAGAAGTTCTGATGAGCTGAAAACATTGACAAACATGTAAGTTGGAGTTTAGCAATCTCCAGTGAGATCAAATTAAAGTGTAATACAGCCAGTCTGTTTTCCTTCACATGGTCATTGTGCTGTTTACTGCGACTGAATCGACTGAAACTGTAATAAATCCAAACATGGATCACGACTGTTTTTTTGTGATTGAGTAAATGCACTTACACAACCTCTGTGCCACAATTCAAAGTCTTTTTGCTGTTTTAATAGAAAGCCATTTTAAAGGGGTCATATGACGTTGCTAAAAAGAACATTATTTTGTGTATTTGGTGTAATGAAATGTGTTTATGCGGTTTAAGCTTAAAAAAATACATTATTTTCCACATACTGTACATTATTGTTTCTCCTCTATGCTCCGCCTTTCTGAAACGCGTAAATTTTTTACAAAGCTCATTGTTCTGAAAAGCGAGGTGTGCTCTGATTGGCCAGCTATCCAGTGCGTTGTGTTTGGCCGAATACCCCAAGCGTGTGACGGAAATGTTACTCCCTTTACCATACTGTGATGCCGTGTCCCGGCGCGACGGACAAAACCAATAAAACCCATTACAAACGAGCATTTGTTGCATCCAGTGGGGACATAATTACAGATTATAATGACTTATACTGTCTTTTTATTTTTCTGATTTGCATTGCGTATCGCGCCACATAAACATAAACCATGTCTGCATTTGTGATCGTAGAAACAACAAACAACAATCGCTACTCTACACTGCTCAAAACTCGTTTGAATCATCAGTGGCAAAAACTTTAAATATGAAAACATACTTACAGACTGCGAGTCAGAACATTGTAGTCCTACCTACCATTCAGGAAACAGCCCTCCGTAAAATGCGCTGCACACATCTGAATATTTGGGTAAAACTGTTCTGGAACAATGTTGTAAATAAAACTTAACCACTTCTAGTTGTGTCCTCTTTTGGAAGAACAAACAAAGCAGTTTCGCTTTCACAAATGAAACACACAGGCGGCGGCGGCAGCACAAATGCATACTAGGGTTATGATGGTGAGGAAATTTTCCCACCGGTTAATCGGTGTGTGACAACACCGGTAATACCTGTATCACCGCGGGGGCGGGGCGTTCCCTCTTTTACTAACTTTCTTTCGCTTTTAAATAGCTTGTAAAAGAGGCGTGCGCATTTTACTTTCACTTTCAAATAGCAGCAGTTTGGTGTCAATTGCTTGAATGCAACCACAAAATATAACGTCAAACTCACTTTTGCGTATATATAAAACATAGAACTTTTTAACAAAACGAATAAAAATACACCATGTTATAGGGCAGGCTATGCCTAATATAACATAACAAATAACTTACATAAAGTTAATAGGTATACAAAACTGGAAATAAATAAACATGTATAATATATAACCAAATAAATGAGAAACGTAGAACGTTTATTAGCAAAACGAAATGTAAAAAATAAAAATAAATGAGACAGTTTAAATAAAGTAAAAATCAGCAAACAATGTGAAACTAATTTAATAAGAAACTAATGGTTAAAAAAACTTCCAAAATCACCTTAGATAAACGGCGAAATTGAACAGGCTTTTCAAAATCCAAAATATTGTCAAACAGGCGCTTCTGCATCTAGTTTCGAAACTAAATCATCCGCGATCGTCTTGTCTGTCTCACCTCACTCTTTCTTGTCAGTCAGCTCGACTTACTCTCCTCACTGGATAAATGAAATCTGATCTGTGTGATGCGACTGTCGTTCGGCACGCTACTTTGAGCAGCCGCGTTCTGTTTTTAATTGTAGTGTCTTTTCTTTTACTGAACTAAATTATTTTTTATTTCTATAAAAAATCAAAACGATGGTGGGGGTCGATGACGCAGTGGGCAAGTGACGTAACCGGTGCGGCTTAACACCGGTATCACCGTCAGCACCGTCTATCACGGCAAGCCTAATACTACAGCGAGAATCAAAGTTACGCCTTCTTTCTTTGCGTGAACATTTGGATGGTGTTATGCAAATCTTCCCACATCGTGACGTAGACATGTGGGGGCATGTTTAAACGAGCTGTTTTAGGAGGGCGTGGACCAGTCTTAACTTTATAAAACGTATCTTTCTTTGGGTTGACATACGTTAGTCTTTGCAACTTTAGGGATCTTATGTATTCACAAACAGCTTGTAATACTCCAAAGAGAAAGGAAAACTTGAAATTGCATCATATGACCCCTTTAATATAATTTGGAATTAATATTAAGAATGCCACTATTTTACCATTATTACAAGGCATGATTAAAACGTGACAAAAAATTTTAATTGACTAAAACTAGACTTTAAGACTTTTAAATCCCAGACTTTAAGTCAACTAAAACTTCACTAAACAAAAAGCAGGACAGACTATTTCACTATATTGATGTTTTTACTGTATTTTTGATCAAATAAATGCAGCTTTTAAAAAACATTATAAACCCATATTGGAAGCAAATTAAAAGATTATTCAAATTTGTAAAAATAATGAGAAATTTGGCATGAGTACAAAAACAACTTAATTAAAAACAAAAGATGTAAAATGGTAATACGTTATAAATATTTTTGGTAGCCGATATACTAGTATATGCAACAGTAAGTTCACAAATCAGTTGAATTATATGTTAATGCACCAATTTGTAATGGTGTCTGGCAACCGTAAAAAACTTATAGTTACATCTTGTCCACACTAGAAGTGGGTGGCATGACTTAACAAAACTAAATAGCTCCTTTTATAAATAACAGAGCTGTCTACACTGAAGTGTTCATCTCTGTCAACACAGGTATATACACATCATGCTGCCCAGCCCTGTGCTAAACCGTAAAAAAAAAAAAGCACACCTTATTGTAAAACTGTCGGGCGAGGTGAACGTAGGCCTCAGGAATTGCTCCTGCTACACCTTTGGCTCCAAAAAAGCCATTAACCTCTGGGGAGGCCATGAGGATACGGTAGTCTGCTGCTGCACCCAGCACCAGCTGCATGTAGGTGCGCGTCAGGTTGAAGTAACCCGATGTCAGGTAGACGACTGAGTCTCCACCTGCCTCTATGAGCAGTCGTTGGGTTACTTGTTCATCCAGGTGAATGCCCAGAGGCTTCATTTGCACGAGTGGAATAATCCAAGTGTCATTTGGCACCGTTCTGTCCGAGTCTAGGATGTCCGAGCATTCCGCCTCCAGCATGCTCTGCCGGACACGGGCCGTGTTCACCACCTCCATGATCCGTCTCTGTGCCGATGCAGAAAACTCTGCTCTGTTACCTGTTAGACCACAAGACAGACCACATCTGAGAACACTCAACTCTGTTGAAACACTTAAATATTGGATATATCTGGACTGTGTTCCAAAACCTAGTCAGCTGCCAACATAGGTAGCATTTTTAGCACAGCTGTTCCAAAAACTATGTTTTGGACAAATTTTAAGGCCACATCACTTGTGTCTTTTATAGAGAAGATAATCCCATAATGCACCATGGTGAGAAAAAAAAACATACAAAATGGCAATAAAAGCAAGTTAAGTTATGATTATAACCATATTTCCTTCACTACTGACAAATACTGATAAAAATAGATTGATAAAGTTAAATATGACTATTTTATCTGACATTTATGTGTACTACAGTACATTTTTGTTTATGTTAAAAAGTTTGGGGGGAATTTTAATGTTTTTGGAAAAAAGTCTCCAATGCTCACCAAGGCTGCATTTATTTGATCCAAAATACAGTGAAAACAGTAATAGTGTGAAACAGTATAATTTTTTTTTAATTATATTTCAACATTTTAAAGGGGTCATATGATGCGATTTCAAGTTTTCCTTTCTCGTTGGAGTGTAACAAGCTGATTGTGCATTGATAAGATCCCTGAAGTTGCAAAGACTAAAGTCTCAAAACCCAAGAGATATTCTTTATCAAAGTCAAGACTCTGCCACACCCCCAAACTCTCGTTCGAACACGCCCCCAAATATCTACCTCACTATGTGGAAATATTTGCATAAAGCCGCCCAAATGTTCACGCAAAGAAAGAAGGCGTGGTTTCAGTAACCGCAGTTAGTGTTGAAGCAACCATGTCCGGGAGACGCTGTGTGTTTTAGTGCGAAAGCAAAAGCACTTTACTTGGCCTTCCGAAAGTAGACGCATTTAGGAATCTTTAAGAACAGTCCAAATGCATTTTTATGGCGACCCGTGCGTGACCTCGGTGAGGAGGTAATTCTGACTTTGCTATGATAATCTGGCTCTTCTGAATCAGCTACTGTTTTGTGATTAGTTTATGTATTTGCTATTGACTGTTCAAAAGCAGAGTTTTGCGCATCATGTGTGTGCGTGCGAGAGAGAGAGAGAGAGAGAGTCACATCACAGTGGAGTCAGCTGTCTTTACCGTGGCTTGTGTACTGCAAACACATACCAGTTTCATCACTGTGTCTGTCACGTGACTCTGTTTCCTTTCGGGCTCTGTCTTTACATTTATTTGAAAGATGAAGCTCGCGATTATGGTAAGGGGCGTTACTTTTCCGACGAGTGCTTGCGGTGTTTGTCCAATCACAATGCACTGGGTCAGCTGCCAATCAGAGCAGACTGCGCTTGTTTGAGAGAGGAGGACTTTTGTGAAAAATGATCTTTTGGAAGAGGTGGGGCATAGAGGCCTACAATAATGTCCAGTAATGTGAAAAATACCTGTGTTTTGTTGAACATTCCTCATGTCAACATATTCTGTTTACACCCCATAATGATCTTTACAGCATCATATGACCCCTTTAAAATGTAATTCATCCCTGTGGTGGCATAGCTGAATTTTCCATTACTCCAGTCCTCAGTATCACAAGATCCTTCAGAAATCATTCTAAAATACTGATTTACTGCTCAAGAAACATTTATTAATATTATTATCAATTTGAAACAGTTGTGCTGTTTAATATTTTTTTGTGGAAACTGAGATACATTTTTTCCCGGATTTTTTATTTGATGACCAAAATGTTCAAAAGAACAGCCTTTATTGGAAATATACATTTTTGTGACATTATAAATGTATTTACGGTTACTTCTGACTTTATGCGTATTAATTTCTCTCTTAAAAAAACAAACAAAAAACAAACAAAAAAAACTGACCCCAAACTTTTGAACAACAGCGTAAATACTACTGTTAACTTATAATATAAACAAACGATTGTAAAACCAAATATGAGTCTCCCATGTGCTTTATGTGAGAAGTTTCTGCCTAAGCAGAACATTCAACATAAGTAACTTAAGAAGTTCAATTTCAGTTAGCATAGCAGCATAACTCAGTAGGTTTTGAAAAGGTGCTTTGAAACGTGTCAATCAAGTTAAAATACCTGATAGTATTGATACACAGAATGACTCTAAGCAACTGATCTTAACAGGGTGCTTACATTCACACTTATCTGAATGGGTATGCAAGGGAAACGACACGCAATCTGCTCCCCTCCAATCCATTCTATCAGGTATTTGCTCATGTGAGATCCTGCAAATGCATGATCAAAACCTCAGAGACACGGGTCAATAACTGCTGACCGTCTGGAAAGGCGCTCTGTCAAACCCTGGCGCCTCTGCTAGACATAATGTGCCACGGTGACTCATAGCAAGAGAGATAATCTGTAAATAATGAATTAGCTTCAGGGCAGAACCCTGCATGTTGGTAATGTATGGCAAAAGCCTGCTGCTTCATGGTGTCTGTGCTTATTTGGTTAAGATGGAAAATGTGCAGCAAGGCCGCTCAGAATATTCTGTTTGTTAAATGCAGAGAACAAGAAAAAGCGAAAGCCTCCACAAATATGTGGCCGGCGGAGAACAAATAAACGGCTCTTTGAAGCAGGATACAGGGGCTTTCCCCACAGACGCAAAGCCAGCCACCCCAAGCCTCCAGGCCTCAGAGGTCCAAACACATCCAGTTAACAGGGCCACGAATTTCAGCGGCTCTTACCGACAGACTGTGGGATCCAATTACTGGAGATACAGGGGCAGGACTGAACTGCCGACTCAGTGGATAAGCTTCTCAATGGACCAGCGCTCTAGTAACACTTACTGGAAGATGAGGCTTTTGCTTCGTACATATACTGTCGTCGATGAGTTGCATAAAGAAATGTCAGCCTGATTCGAGTGCATGTGCTTTTCAGTCTGATATTTTCCTCCTTTTACCGTCATACATCACTATTCTCGCTGTTGGCTATCAGTCCATCATTTCCCGTTGACCTCATTGTCTTGACGGACTGTATCGAGGACCAAATAGCTCCTTCCCGAACCTATCATCCTCCTGCATCTCTCCTTTCCTACCCTCCCAGCACAGATCACTTACCACCAGCAAGGTGACATCATTGCACTATTTCTGGGATCTGTGACAAACTGTGGCCCCACTCCACCACGATTATGTCATTGAACGACTCTGGTTTACGGATATGGACTGAAGCTGAATGAGCATAATCACTCATTCACTCGTTTCGCGCTCATCGCTGAGCCTGGGGACCATAAGACACACCGAGTCATGGCTGAAGCTCAGCATCACAGAGACCTGAGGCTAGCAAGCAGGCTCCGAGCTTCCTGATACTCAATGTGTTACCACAATGCTGGTGTTACAAGGAAATGAGTGACTTACCATCATAACCTCTGATTCATGTATGTCAGAGTGGGTGGAAACCACAAGTGTCACTAATTTCTCTTATCAGGACTACTTTCGTTGCCAAAAAAATTATGAAGTTGTTTGATCACTTGCACTTAAGACAGTCTAGCTGCACCTAAACAAGGTTGTTCTTAATAAATAATAGATATTCATTCCACCCAGTCTATTTAAACCAAGTGATACACACAATGGTGTAGCACTGCACCTTGCATGCTTAAATACTGTTTTATCTTCAGTTAACACGGCCATGGCATTCAATTTGAATTATTATGTTAGCTACATCCTCACGCAATCGATCACTCACAATCAGCCTCCAAGCTAAGGAAGCCGCGTTTAGCATTTTGTGAATGTGTTTGGGCATTTACCTTACATAATGTGATTTTTAACTTACATAATTCCTCATTTCAGGTGCTAAAATAATGTAGCCAGCATATGAAAATGAACTCTGTAAGGAATTCTCATTGAAATCCCCTCTCATTGTCTTATGACATTATACATTTAAGGACGTAGCTTCTGTTTAAACAGGTCCTCCCTTGGAAAACCACTTGCCTTTGTAGGGATGTACCATTCCCTCCATCATGTGCACACTGTTGTCAGGATGGAGCTGCAGTGACACGTCGCCCACGGCTCCCACGAGTTCAGCAAAGAAATCAGCCACTTCCTCACAGTCCTCCAGTAGAACATAACGATCCTGACGATTGGTGAAGTAGGAGTCGCTCAGATTGGCCCTGTATGAGATGAAATATCATATCACACTCAAGAGTGGGCGAACAAATATTCACCTCCTCCACTGAGCGCAGGCGGTTTGCATGAGCTCCAAATGCTCTAAAAACAAACCTAGAACCATGAAAAGCAATAACTATGGGAATATTTTGTCAGAGAAATTTACACTGCAAGCATATTTTAGTTACCCGGCCATAACACATGTTTACGAACATGTGTCGTATCCACTTTTGCTGTGACATATGCACGTGTACACACCCACTAATAATGAGACTGTTGTCAAAAAGGTATGCCTTGATGTGCTGCACCCCGATGGTTTCATTGAAGCGTCCGGGAACCAGAAGACGCAGCAGCCCCCGCAGGTCAGGCGTATGGTACAGGGACACTCTCATTTGCTCAGGAAAACGCTGGAGCAGCGGCAGTAACATTGTGCGGGAATTGTGCTTACCTTCAAATGAAAAATAACAAACAGGGAAATGAGAAGCAATGAATCAGTGCATACATTGAAGTAAGCGTTAGATATACTAATGGGACATTCACACTAAAAACTAGAGGTTGACTGGCTGATTGCCCTCAAGAACACCCGCAGTCACTGAATGTTCACTGATTTTTTTCAATTCATTCTATGTTTAAGTTATTATATAGTATAAAGTCTCTTTAGTTTTGCATTTTCCATATTGAAGGAAAGCTGTAAAACAACTGCCCTTTGGGAACAAATAAAAGTTATAGTCAGTTAGTCAGTTCCAAGTCCTTCACTTGTAAATGCCAAGTTCTGTCATGAAACTAGATGGCGCAAGCTGATGGGCCGTTAACGCAAACTGATGATATTCACAACATTAAACTACTTGGCACAAGCTGATGGTTCATTGTTTTGCAATCTTCTGTCCTAGAGTTTGTCATGATAGAACTAAGCAAGATATAGCTTTGTGATACCACAAAAATCAGTACATAAAAATGTCTTTTCACCTTTTACTATATTTTTTTTTTTAAGAAATTAATACATTTATTCAGTAAGGGTGCATGAAAATGATGAAAAAAGATGGTAAAGATATTTATAATATTACAAATGATGATCAAAGGAATCCTAAAATATTCCATGGATTCCTCAAAAATATTAAGCAGCACAACTGTTTTCAACATTGCTAATAATAAGAAATGTTTCATGAGCAGCAAATCGGCATTTAGATTGATTTCTTAAGGATCATGTGACACTCAAGACTGGAGTATGCCTTTTTGAACCTTTAGCTTTGCCGTCACGGGAATAAATTACATTTGAAAATATATAATAATAATAAAAAACAAAATTCAATTATAATAGTATTTCACAATATTACTGTTTTTATTTGTATTTTTACAGCAGCCTTGGTGAGCATAAAATACTCAAAAACATTTACATGTACTGACCACAAACTTTTGAATGCTAGTATATGTTATATAGTATATATACACAGCTATTGTAATGGATGTCAATGGAGAAAGATGCTTTGAGAATGGGACACTGCTAACTAACCAAACCTTGACCCCTCCCGGTGCACTCATATTGGTAGCCGTCACATCACGTCACTGCTCATTTGCATAGAATATGATATTGTACGCATTGCCAACAGTTACAGTCGTTCACTCTAGAAATTGCTAACACATAAAAAAAAACACACACATCTCTCTCTTTGTGAACACCCTCTCATAATGAGAGTCGTTTTCAGGAGATCAAGCAGAATCTGAACCACTAAAATGAAGCTCTATGCTGCAATATGATGCTTCAGTTACCATGACATATTAGATTATGAATTCTTACAACATCATTAGGTGAGTTGTACAACACATTGAAAGCTGTCAATGGAATGACTAACAGTTCCTGTCAAGTAGTTTGCAAGGTAAACTAAAAAGGTCTGAACTCTAACGTACAATTACTAAAACTGGAAATCCTCCAAAATTACACCCAGGCAGTTATATCAGATTAGACATGGCGTACGCATGTTAGTCAGTGTTGACAAAAGGAAATGAACAGTGACAGGGGCTTTCCTGTAGGCATTATTTCCTTCTGATGGTTTCACAGAAAAGTGATCGAAAAGATCAAGCTATGACTGTTCAGAATGCGTAGAATGTAGTTCAAAAAGAAGTTAAAGAACAATACAGACAGAGGGAAGTTTATGAATAAGTGAGAATGCGAGGCTTTGTTCACACAGCACACAATCTGATCTGGTTTTGAAATCTGATCTTTGGGACTGATTGTCCACACTGTCATTTAATTAATGAAATCAGATCCACATGTTCAGTGTAGTCAATATCTGATATATATAGTAATGACTTCATAACTCATGAGACACATCAGATATATCACACTATTTCACACAATCATGCATATGGTTTGCCTTCATACCATTGTGACCATAAATGAGTGAATGAGTGAAAACCACTTAACGATGTGATTTAGATCGTACAGGATCACAATCCTATGCTTTTTCTCGTTCAGACTACAGCAACTCCAAGGATTTGGGTTGGATACGTCAGCTGCTGTCTGTCCGAACAAAGCCTGAGTGTGTGTGTTTGAAATGAGTAAAAGAAAGACAGAAACAGACCTCTTGAGCCTCTGGTATAATCCAGCAAAAAAGACACTTTGAGATCAGGTACATGATCTTCCTGTGAGCGCTCTAATGCCTCTTCCATGCAATCAACCTTCAAAAGAAATTAGAAAGTCACTGAAAGCAGCTTCTAATTATCCACATTAGACTGACAAGTTTTTAACCTTAAACTAGGGTTAACTTAGGGTTCTGTACTATTTTTCATTTGTATTCTACTTCTGCTACAGGAACCTTATGGCTTGTCTGGCAGGTTTCGCATGGTAATATGAACAAGGAAATGCACTTTAGTGCGCACTGAGATGGTGATTAAATTCAACTTTTAGATTGAGATTTAGCAAACACCACCAGATCAAATTCTGTTGATAAAATTAAATTCTGCTGAGGTCATTTTTCAGAATATGTTTGCAGATTTGACTTTGGTTGTGGCATGATCTACTGTTTATACCCGATTGTATTAATCTTACAGCAGTAAAAATAGAAGATGAGATATGATAAACTTCCCTGAGCAACTTCCTCTTATGTAAAATTCTTAATCAGGTCACAGTCAACTGCACAAAAACAGCCTTTTCCTTCTTAGGCTAAGTTTTATTTACTGGTCAGTGACAGGAAATGTGTGCAGACAGGTTACATACAAGGTCTTGCTCTAGTGGTCCTGTGCCCAAATACAGTGAAGCCATAACTACATGACTTTTGGCTGTCTTGATACGAGCCTGGGCAAACAGAAAGAACAACAAACTGAATGAGAAACACTGAGTAATGTTTTTTTACAATATATATTATGACAAAACAAACTGATAAAAAGTGATTTAAGACAAACCATTGTCTACATAAAAACAGCTAGACAATCTTCTAAAATGAAAAAAAAAATTGACCAAAATTTCATTTTTAATCATACATTATTTTTTCATATCGTCATCATTAGTCATATTGAAATTAAAAGCTATTTCATGGCAAGATCAAAGTAGTTAAAATAAAAAGACAAACATTTTTTTTTTTTTTTTTTACAATATTACAATTAAACCTATTAAATATCTAACTGGATTTTAAAAAATGACGTTTAGAATGGTCATTTGGCAAAGATCCACCTGTTTTATTAAATAAACATCACCTTCTCGTAAATATCCCCCAACATAATATATTTTACAATGACATGATATAAATATGACTATAAATATAAAGGCACTAAATGGAGTGAGATCATATCTGTTGGTAATAATATATCAGAGATTTTTGTTTTTACAACCTTATAGTCATATTTACTGGCAATACATCTCTCTGAAGGTGCAATTACTGGGCTTTTACCCAGTAAATACACATACACACACACACACACTCAAGCATACCTTCATAGTCTGATAAAACTCATCAGGTGAGTGAAGGATGCGTATGCGGCCCCCAGGGACCCTAAAAGCAGGTACATGATCAGCCATCCACTGGAACCGAGAGTGGAGGCCCTCGACACCAGTGAAGCCTGGAGGTCTGGAGGAGGCCAGGGGGCCTGAATCCGCCTCTGCCAGGAGAGGGGCCAAGAGCAGCACAGTGGACCTACAGGATGACAGGAAGTAAGAGAGAAATAAGGGGAGGAGAAAACCTTTAATCAAAATGCAAGCCTGGCAAACCTCTTCCACTGCACACAATGCACTGCAGTGCTTCCGTTTACAGTATTAGTAAATATTGTAAAATCTGGTGGCTGAACAGTGATACTGAACTGATGCTTGGTTTTTATTTCCTGTTAGCTTTCAAACAACATAATATACATAATGTACACTATAGTGCATTATTGTCAGTTAGATTTTTAATATGCCTGAAAGAAGGCTCTTGTGCTCAACAAAGCTGCATTTATTTGATCAAAAATACCGCAAAAGCTGGAATACTGTCAAATATTGTTACAATTTAAAATGACTGTTTTATATTTGAATATATTTTAAAATGTAATTTATTCCCATGATGAATTTATATTTTTCAGTTTATTGAAATTGAGGTTTTTTTAAACATTATAACTGTCTTCATTGTCACTTTGCTGAATGTATTACTTTCTTTAAAAAAAAAAAAAATAATAATCTTACTGGACCCCAAAACTTTAAACGACAGTGTATTTTCAGCTATTTTTACTAATTAAAAACCTAATACTTTATTTTTAGTACTTTTTGCTTTGTTCTTTGGAAAATCATCAACAAAATCGTTATTTTTACATCTTGGTTTGTCGCCTCTTTCAGAACAGTGAATAAAACTGTAATAATAACTAACAAAATATTACTTTTCAACATTTCAATAGCACATGCAACTACACCAAAAACAAATGCTGGAGAGATGATTGACTGTGCAATACAGACCTGTACATTTAATAGTTGTTGTGATTCTGAAAAGCAATAATTCAACCAACAACTCTTTTTCTCAAAACTTGATTTCCAACTACTCAGAACAGGGCCCTAAGTCTAGCTCCAAATGCAACAGGGTTCAGAAGACAAAGGCAGTAATATGGTCTGTATGACACAGCATGAAGTCTCAAACTTCAACCCTTCACTCAGATCTACTGCCAAACACCAAGGTCACACTGAGTTCTCTACAACCCAGACGGTGCTTTTCTTCACAGAACCCGGAGTCTCACCGCACACTACAGTAGATCTCACATAACCCCTGAGAAAACAAAATGAAAAGAGGCGCCTCTGAGAGCGCCGTGACCCTTCGGAGACTGAGCATAAAACAATGCAAAGGTCAATCGTGGGTGAGTTTACGAATCTATACAAGTTATCTATCTGCGTCTCTCAGATGTATCAACCCTGCCTTAAAAACAAGACCCACATTTCATAGCCCGTTATAGACGTCACATCTGCCTAAACAAGTGAAGAAAATTCAAGAATAGGCCTTTACTTATATCAGACTGAAAAGTGATTTGATTAAAGCGACCTTTTCAGAAGAATGCAAGCAGTGAATGGCTGCTTTGTAAACCAGTGCTTTTAAGTCTTCTTGAATGAACCTTATTCATTGCAATGCACATCTGATAACAGCAGTTTCAAAAGAATATCTGATCAACTAAAGGCCAACTTAGGCTACATTTTTCTGTAAAAAAAAAAACATTTAAACAAGCATCTGCTGGTTAACATGAACAAATATCCATGAATTTGGTGTACAGCTGAGTTATCAGATCAGACATGCCTGAATCAGATATCATTTTAATAAAAGCAAGTGCTGAGTCTGCTGACAAACCATGTCTGATCTTCTGCCGGCAGTCTCGGTTTATCTAGTTATTTAGTTGATTTACTATCCCACTAACAAGTGTGCAGTTTAACAGCTCATTAAAGGGTTAGATAACCCCAAAACAAAGGTTATGTCTGTATCATTATAATTCAATCACCCTCATCCTGTTCCAAACCTACATTACATCAATTTTGTATGTTGAGCACAAACGAATATGTTAAGGAGTCACCATTTACATTCATAGCATTTTGAGGTGAACTATAGTTATGTATACGTATACATATTTAAGAAAGAGTGTTTACTGGAAATAAGCGAATGAACATTAGTACAGCAAAAACAGCAAACATCTTTATTGATCTAATGTTTACGGCTCATATTCTCAAGCGCACTTTGACAACTATAACTCCACACATGAATTTATGAACTCTCCTTTACACAACCACAAGCTAACATTAGCCAAACACGCTTGACTTTAATATTACGCGATTTCTATCGACTGTCTTTATGTAATGCAAACGACCGCTATCATTTACCCTCTCCTCCGCTCACGTGTCCTAAAAAAGCGATCTGTTACCCTCGTAAAAAACCAAGAGAAAGCAGGAGTATACGCAGAGAACACAAGTCTTTTCCATGCCATGGGCGCCGCCATGTTTTCACTGCATTTTGAATGTCAAAACTTTATCTAAACACATACGCTTCTGGCTGTGCGACACAGACGCTCGCACTAGTGTAAACAAGTTGGCTGGTTCTAATGAGAGGGACTGCAGCACTGACAAGGTATAATTGTACCTTAGCTGGTCTCTCATCTTTCTATACGTTTTTTATCAATGCTAAAAATGCCACATTATCTCTTGTGCACTGCACCATCCCTATTTACATTTGAACTGACCTCTACAATTTGAAGGTATTTTTTTCTAAATCAAATCAAATATAAAATAATGCACAGGATATCATAACACAATACAATTTCTGCTAGAATACATTCTACATGAATGCCCCCCCACATTCAGTGTTTCCTAAAATTTTCATTAAAACATTATTATTTTAGTTTATTACATTTGCAGCATATTTCAACAGTGAATGCTACACTGTCAGAGGAACTAAATGCATAAGAGGAGAGAAAATATACTGAAATATATCACATATGACGTGAGTAATTTTAGCATACACTTGAAGTACAAACCCAATTCCAAAAAAGTAGGGACACTGTACAAATTGTGAGTACAAAAGGAATGGAATAATTTACAAATCTCTTAAACTTATATTTTATTCACAATAGATTATAGATAACATATCAAATGTTGAAAGTGAGACATTTTGAAATGTCATGCCAAATATTGGCTCATTTTGGATTTCATGAGAGCTACACATTCCAAAAAAGTTGGGACAGGTAGCAATAAGAGGCCGGAAAAGTTAAATGTACATATAAGGAACAGCTGGAGGACCAATTTGCAACTTATTAGGTCAATTGGCAACATGATTGGGTATAAAAAGAGCCTCTCAGAGTGGCAGCTTCTCTCAGAAGTCAAGATGGGCAGAGAATCACCAATTCCCCCAATACTGCGGCAAAAAATAGTGGAGCAATATCAGAAAGCAGTTTCTCAGAAAAATTGCAAAGAGTTTGAAGTTATCATCATCTACAGTGCATAATATCATCCAAAGATTCAGAGAATCTGGAACAATCTCTGTGCATAAGGGTCAAGGCCGGAAAACCATACTGGATGCCCGTGATCTTCGGGCCCTTAGACGGCACTGCATCACATACATGAATGCTACTGTAATGGAAATCACAACATGGGCTCAGGAATACTTCCAGAAAACATTGTCGTGAACACAATCCACCGTGCCATTTGCTGTTGCCGGCTAAAACTCTATAGGTCAAAAAAGAAGCCATATCTATACATGATCCAGAAGCGCAGGCGTTTTTCTCTGGGCCAAGGCTCATTTAAAATGGACTGTGGCAAAGTGGAAAACTGTTCTGTGGTCAGACGAATCAAAATTTGAAGTTCTTTTTGGAAAACTGGGACGCCATGTCATCCGGACTAAAGAGGACAAGGACAGCCCAAGTTGTTATCAGCGCTCAGTTCAGAAGCCTGCATCTCTGATGGTATGGGTTTTGCATGAGTGCGTGTGGCATGGGCATCTTACACATCTGGAAAGGCACCATCATGCTGAAAGGTATATTCAAGTTTTATAACAACTGTGCTCCCATCCAGACGCCGTCTCTTTCAGGGAAGACCTTGCATTTTCCAACATGTCAATGCCAGACCACATACTGCATCAATTACATCATCATGGCTGCGTAGAAGGATCCGGGTACTGAAATGGCCAGCCTGCAGTCCAGATCTTTCACCCATAGAAAACATTTGGCGCATCATAAAGAGGAAGATGCGACAAAGAAGACCTAAGACAGTTGAGCAACTAGAAGCCTGTATTAGACAAGAATGGGACAACATTCCTATTCCTAAACTTGAGCAATTTGTCTCAGTCCCCAGACGTTTGCAGACTCATAAAAAGAAGAGGGGATGCCACACAGCGGTAAACATGGCCCTTTTCCCAACTTTTTTGAGATGTGTTGATGCCATGAAATTTATTTTCAACTTATTTTTCCCTTAAAATGATACATTTTCTCAGTTTAAACATTTGATATGTCATCTGTTGTATTCTGAATAAAATATTGAAATTTGAAACTTCCACATTGCATTCTGTTTTTATTCACAATTTGTACAGTGTCCCAACTTTTTTTGGAATCGGGTTTGTATTTGGGGTTTTTTTGTCCATCTGCCGTTAAATTCTGACTTGCACCCTTATTATTTAAATAATAAATGAAACTATTACATAATATTTCAATAAATAAGCATTTATGTTTAGATGCTATAGATGCATTTAAATGGCTCTGTACTTGTACTCTGCACAGTGACTGTGTGATTTTAATTTTAATTTTTAATACAATAAATTCTGGATTAACGTGCTCCATGAATATCCAAAACTTCTGATCAGTGAATTTATTAATGCAAGTATATCCCCAATGTCTTAGTGGGGTCTTTTGGAAGGTGGTCTACTGCTGTCATCCTATAGATGGCGTATGGAACAAACCCAGCCAGAATGTATGAGTCGAGACAGCCTTGTCAATACTATTATAGCCTACTATACTATACTTTTACATAGAAAACGGAATACTTAACTTTATAGTATAGAATTGCATTCGATTTCGAATAACCTTATGTAACATAAGTCCCAATGATAGGCCCTATGACATTTTTTGTGAAATTTTATTCTTGTCAAAACGTTGTCATGCATCTGGCCGTAAACGACACTATAATACGGGACTCTGCAAAAGCAATAAATGAATAAATAAAATAAAACACAAATAAAACAGAATAATATGCAACATGTGTGTGGTCAGATATCCTCATTGTCATAACACCCCGACTGCATTTAACCGCACGGGCATGCAACGTTTCATTTCACCTTGTGTGAACTGGGAAGGGAGTGGGGAGAAAATCCGTACAAAAGGGTCCCGCTGATTATTTATTGGCAATCCGCCCCGTGCGTGTGTGTGAGTGTGTGTGTGGTTGCTTTACTGGAACACAAGGGGTGGAGCCTTTTAGAAATATCAGTTGGTACTTCAGCTCGATGGCACGAACCTCCACTACCTCTGATAGACTTTCACACAGCTGATCTCTGATCAACTTAAAAAACTGACATGAAACGGATCTTCATCCTTTTAAAAGAAGGTCTATTTTGCATAAGAGCTTATATGGAAATCACAAAAGGAGCTATGTTTTAAGAAAACTCCCAAGATTGAGTCGGATAACGATTTGAAGGTAAAACGACGTTTTGCGCTTTATTCTAATGCACTGGAGTTATTAAGAATCTATTGTAAATGTATGCATATATTATTATATCGGACTGTAATGCATGCCTCGGTATATGCTGTGCTACATGGTATTCATGTCTAAATAAACTATGCTGTGTAATTCGAGCTAACGCATAGCTTAAATAGTTTGAAGTCTGCTTTAGTGATATATGTGACTAAACGACCTCAATGTAACACGAATAAGTCGGTGAATTTCTATTCCAGATAGGATAAGAGAGAGAAGGGGCATTTACAGTGTAATACGAGACAGAGACCATGTGTCATGAATGAGAAATTGGGTTATTCACAACGAACCGGAGGACCTCATTCATAACCTGTTTTCTAATAACCCGAAAGAGCGATCGAAGTCAATATCGGGTTTACACAGTCGATCTTGGACTAAAAATAAAGCTTCGATTAGCAACTAGTTAATTTATCCACTGCAAGCCGTTTTAACACTATCTATCTTTATTTTACTTGTAAAACTAATCGTTATTGGATTACTTGCTTAACTAGTAGCACTAGTTCTAGTAGAACTAGAATATGGAACAGCAATAAAGAGTACATACTAGTGGGAAGTTGATATTTAAACCACAGACCCCTATAGAATTCACTAACTTGAATCATTTGTTACCAGTAGTATTGTCATTGTGACTAGTTGCAATAGTATTAGTAAAACTGGAACAGGTACCAGCAACATTGGCGTAGATACTAGTCAAATGTGAATAACTGATCTAAACCACAGATATATTATTCAGTAGCAAAAAATAGCAATTTGTTACCAGATGTATTGGGATAGTGACTAGTAGAAAAGTAGGGTTGTAATGATTGAATAAATATTAGTCACTATTGGAATAAGCACTAGCATCTAATGGGTATACATAAGGTTCATAAAGCACAATGACTAGGTAAATCACTACTACTGAATTACTTGAAAAATAAGTATTAGTTAAAAAACAGACACTAATTAAAGAAGGTAATGTTGAAACAGCCATAGTTTATCTCCAGATGGGACGATTACATCACCGAAATGCGTAAATGTGATGTTTCTTTGGAGCGGTAGGGCTGGACTTTAATGATGAGGAACACATGTGAGCAACATCCAATCCAGTTATTAGAACTATGAATGGCCCTAATAAAAGTGATGTCATAGCAGATGTAAGTGTGCTGGCACTGGCTTCTGTTGTTCTCACTGTTTGGTTGATGCTGACATTTTCCATTTGGCTTTTCCTTCAGCTGCCTTCCATACCCAACGAGACGTCATTTCTTCTGGATGTGGAAGAGGTGCCAGAGCTCTGGGCGTTGTGTTGGTGCTCTCCAGTGCATCAGCACCCTGGCTGGGACGGCCCTTCGGCCCTGGACCCCGAGCACCAGTGGTTGCCGGGCGGTACAGGGGGTGGGCAGAGCGCCATGGTAACGCACAGTAGGTTTGACAGCGCCATGAGCAGCAGCCCCTTTGACGGCGGCGTGCGCCTGCCCCCCCACCGGTACAAGACCTTTAGTTCTCGGGCGCAGTATCAGATGGTGATTGCGGCTGTGCGCAAACTGCAAGAAAGTGGCTTCTACTGGAGCACCGTGAGCGGGAAAGAGGCCAGCGCACTGCTGAACGCCGAACCCCCAGGCACCTTCTTGGTGCGTGACAGCTCGGACCACCACCACTTCTTCACACTCAGCGTGAAAACGACCACGGGCACCAAAAACCTGCGCATCCAATGTGACTCCGTCTCCTTCTTCCTGCAGACCGACCCTCAGAGCGAGCAGGCGGTGCCGCGGTTCGATTGTGTCCTCAAACTCATCCATCATTACATGCCATCAGCCGGGACGGGGACCTCTTCGAAGGTCCAGGCCGTCGGAGAAGGTGGAAGCGTGGCCGACGGAAGTGCCTACTACATCTACTCTGGAGGCGAGAAGATCCCTTTGGAGCTACTGCGTCCGCTGGCATCTAGCATGTCCAGTCTGCAGCACCTATGTCGAAAGACTTTAAACGGTCATATAGATGTGTCCACCAAACGGGACCAATTGCCTCATCCACTCCAAGAGTTCCTCCAGGAGTACGACGCTCCTATCTAGCTATTGTTGATGGGTTTCAGATGAGAAGAGCCACATGGGTAGAAGAATAAGGCGCGTAAGTGGAGTTTATCACTCCTGACCTCGGCGTCTGTCAGTATTGCGGGCCAGCTGTGCCTTCGACCTCTGGATTGTGAACTTTTGAAGGACAGCACGAGATACATACTCCAACTCAAGTGCATCTGACATCTCAGCAGCTGTTGACACGAACGGACTTCCGCGTTCCAGCGGCCAGTCGGACTGCTGAAGATAAACACAAGTGATAGTTGATCAGTACAGGAGTTAAGTGTGCTGCTATGGCTACGGTCCAGCCCTTCATCATCGATCGGGAGACACTCTCTCAAGTCTTTTTTCTCCAGCTCAACATTTTTTGACTTTCTCCTGGAAGGAAAGAGCGAGAGCTGGGTGTTTGCAATGACGTACACATTTCCACTGCTTCTTGCCAAGTGTAATTGCCTCATAAGTGGGCGTGGGGGCGCAAACGGGGTGGCTACTTACCGTTCACGACCGACACTGTCTGCTATGGTGACTGTGTGTGGGGTCAAGAAAAAGGACTAGAGCGAACGTATCGACCAGACGAGAGGCCTGTTACTTCAGGCCTTTGACCTCCCTTAGCCCTCTCTGGAGAAGACGGCCCCTCAGTGGACTGTTGTTACTTTGTTCATGATAGGAGCCAAAGCAAACAGTGGTTTCATTTGTGCTAGGAAAAGGCAGGCTGAACATTGTTGACGATATGAGCATATATATATGAATTGTCATTCATATACTGTGAAGCAAGTACAAGCACAGTATGAAAAATCTTTAGTAACTGATTTACTGTGGTGTTTGACATGAAGGACCGTGCTTCTCTGATCACACAGAGAAGCATTTATACTTTGTGAGCTTCAAATTCTCATTCCTACAATGAACAGTTGTTTGTTTCACTACAGAACCTTTGAAAAAAAAAAAAAACCCAAAAAAACAAAATCTGCTATTCACTGAATGTATTATGAGTCTATGGAAGGGCTTGTGGTTCCACTTGTAGATTGTTTTTCTCTCTCTTTTTTTTGTGTTCATATTTTGTAAAATCAAGGTGTTTACATGTGTGGCCACCAACAGGACAGCATGTTTTTGACTCTGTCTTTTATAAAGATGTCTCATCTTAAGGTCTGGTCTGATGACCGCAGTGCAAGCTTGAAGATCAGAAACAAAGGCATTAACATAGAAAATGCAGCAAGAAACTTTGCACATATTTATATTTATAAGATATTTCCATAATTTATATTAAAGAGCACTATTTTTACAAAATGGACCCAGCCATGTGCCTCACATTTTTCTGTGTATAAAACAATGGTTATTCTCTCTGGCCTCAGGCTGCATGTAATTTAAATATGCATGATTTTTAATGTGGCCTTGCCCAGCAACCTTTTCCCCCATTCATGTACACACACACACACACCCCACACACACACACACACACACACACAAGATACAACAACTGCTCTTGTTTTCAGAAAAACAGGTCTGAGGCTTACCTTGAGGTGTGTGTACAGGATGTCACTCAGTACTTTCTCTTTTGTTCAAAGTTAAAACATTTGCCTCTCTCTTTTTCTCCAGAGTGTTTTAATGGTCTCTATGGATTAATCCTGGTCACTCTTCATTCCTCACAGGAAAAAATCAGGGAGTAAAATGGACACAACACTTTTCAGCTTTTCTTCGCTCATATTTACATTTTTTTAATCTCTTCTAGTACCAGTCATTTTAATTAATATTGCAACTCTATTTAAAGTTACAATACAATTTTTTTTTACAGATTGAGCATTTCTTGTATGCTTCCAGTTATTTAATTGATTAACCACTCTCTTAATTAATTTTCTCTCCATTTAACTAAGGGCTTTTATCAGATCTTCATCCTCATATTAGAGGGTAATTAACACGTAGTAAAAGTTGTAACTCACAAACCATTAAATGCCTAAGTGGGGGGAAAAAATCAATAGGCCTTGATTAACTTCCTGAGCAAACCCAATAGAGCTTGACACGATAAGATTTCTGACGTACAGTGCAGACTTTTAATCATAGAAGTACGAAAGTGCTTGTGCAATTGAAAGATAACCTAGTTTTTATTTCATAATCAAAGTATTTTTTAAATCAGTAGTGCTGATATGAAAAGGTGTGGTTATATCACTGTATTTCTAATATTTTGATAAACTATTAAAATAAAAGCTAATTAAACGAAATACAGGTGCATATCAATAAATTAGAATGTCGTGGACAAGTTCATTAATTTTAGTAATTCAACTCTAATTGTGAAACTTGTGTATTAAATTAAATGCACACAGACTGAAGTATTTAAGTCTTTGGTTCTTTTAATTGAGATTATTTTGAGCTCACATTTAACAAAAACCCACCACTTCACTATCTCAACAATTTAGAAATACTTCATAAGACCAATAAAAAAAATGTTGGCCTTCTGGAAAGTATGTTAACTTACTGTACATGTACTCAATACTTGGTAGGCCTCCTTTTGCATGAATTACTGCCTCAATTCGGCGTGGCATTGAAGTGATCAGTTTGTGGCACTGGGGGGGGGCTGAGGTGGTATGGAAGCCCAGTTTTCTTTGACAGTGGCCTTCAGCTCATCTTCATTTTTTTGGTCTCGTTTCTCATTTTCCTCTTTGACAATACCCCATAGATTCTCTATGGGGTTCAGGTCTGGTGAGTTTGCTGGCCAGTCAAGCACACCAACACCATGGTCATTTAACCAACTTTTGGTGCTTTTGGCAGTGTGGGCAGGGCTGGAAAATGAAATCAGCATCTTCAGAAAGCTGGTTAGCAGAAGGAAGCATGAAGTTCTCCAAAATTTCTTTGTAAACGGGTGTAGTGATGTTGGTTTTAAAAAAGCACAATGGACCAACACCAGCATGACATTGCACCCCAAATCATCACAAACTATGGAAACTTAACACTGGACTTCAAGAAAATTGGGCTATGAGCTTCTCCACCCTTCCTCCAGACTCTAGGACCTTGGTTTCCAAATGAAATACAAAACTTGCTCTCATCTGAAAAGAGGACTTTGGACCACTGGGCAACAGTCCAGTTCTTCTTCTCCTTAGCCCAGGTAAGACGCCTCTGATGTTGTTCAGGAGTGGCTTAACAAGAGGAAACGACAATTGTAGCCAAATTCCTTGACAAGTCTGTGTGTGTTGGCTCTTGATGCCTTGACCCCAGCCTCAGTCCATTCCATGTGAAGTTCACTCAATTCTTGAATCGATTTTGCTTGACAATCTTCTTAAGGCTGCGGTTCTCTCGGTTGGTTCACTCTTTGTTCATCTTTTTCTTCCACACTTTTTCCTTCCACTCAACTTTCTGTTAACATGCTTGGATACAGCACTCTGTGAACAGCCAGCTTCTTTGGCAATGTTTGTGGCTTACCCTCCTTGTGAAGGGTGTCAATGATTGTCTTCTGGACAACTGTCAGATCAGCAGTCTTCCCCATGATTGTGTAGCTTAGTGAACCAAACTGAGAGACCATTTTGAAGGCTCAGGAAACCTTTGCAGGTGTTTTGAGTTGATTAGCTGATTGGCATGTCACCATATTCTAATTTGTTGAGATAGTGAATTGGTGGGTTTTTGTTAAATGTGAGCCAAAATCATCACAATTAAAAGAACCAAAGACTTAAACTACTTCAGTCTGTGTGCATTGAATTTATTTAATACACGAGTTTCACAATTTGAGTTGAATTACTGAAATAAATGAACTTTTCCACGACATTCTAATTTATTGAAATGCACCTGTACATCCAGACTATATATACTGATATTTAAGTTTTCACTGATCAGTATCTTTAGCTTCCTTAATTTTTGATTTGCATAGTTACACATGGAAATTCAAATAACATATCAGTTCCTATAGCAGAATGGAAAATAAATGCATATTTATAAGCATCCTCAGATTACTTATTAAAGTGATAGTTCACCCAAAAAAGAAAATTCTTACATTATTCACCCTCTTGTCATTCCAAAACCTGTGACTTTCTTCTGCAAAACACAAAAGACAAAACAACATTGGACCCCAATTAATTTAATTGTAGGCTATGGGCAAAAAGAACACCGAAGCATTTTTCAAAATATATTTTGTGAAGAAAAGTCATACAGATTTGGAACACATCATCGAGTCCCATAATGACAGAATATCATTTTTGGGTGTTAAATGTATTTTTCAGAGATTAATAACTGGCCCTTCTTATCAGAGTAGGCCTATCATAATAAAATGTGTCCATTTATTTACACTAGTTCTTGCTTCAGCATTATGGGTAAATTCCATTCACATTCATACCAGACAGCCAAGCATAAGCAATGATGTGTGTGTTTTTGCAGAAGGGCCAGAGTAAGGTATACCCACGAGAGAGATTTACTCCACAGCTTGTTTAGATTCCGAGAAATATGTTAATATTTAGAATACATCTATATGCATGCATGAGGAACCACTGAACAGTCTCTTCTCACAACTCAACTCCAAGTGGTATCTCCCGCTATGTTCTTTTTACGGTATTTGGGAAGTCTCCGCCTTTTCTTCACACTCGTTTGGGCCTTCCTCCTTCTTTTCCTCCCTCCCTTGTGTTTTCAAAACAAAGCTGCAGTCAGTGAGTCCATGCCCCATTTGGTCAAAGCCAACGCCCGTCAAAAACACAAAGCCCCCGTTTTTAGAAAGTTCCTGACCACCCTCTTCCCAAAACAACCGTTTTGGATATTTTTTTTTTGGTGTGTTTTACACTAATTCCCATTAAGCCTATGCATGCACTCTCCACATCTTTTTTTTTTTAATATATATGGACATGTCTGCACATAAGAAACAGTTGCAGCATGTCTCTACAGGATGTTTATGTTTTACTGCTGTTAATACCGGCTTCATTTGAGGCTTTACAGTAAATCACCTCGGTGATCTTCTATCTGCTCACTTCTGATTCACTTACTGTAACCCTGGGGAAGCAATACTCTGTTGAGCCGACTGCCGCGTGTCTAGATATTCTATGTGTTCGACTGCCCTGAATCTTTGTCAAATTTACGGTAAGCCCGGCTACGGGGGGGGGGGGGGGGTGGGGGGGGGGGGGTGTTGATACCCTTTTGAGGACGCTGATTACTACGATTAACAGATAAGTTATGAGCCGCGTGGTAAACCAGGCATCATGGACATAATATGTGTTGTGTTTGTGTGTGCATCTGACTAAATGACTGAAAGTAATGGGACTCCAGAGGGATTGTGTGTGCTGGGAAACAGTCCAGTCCTCTCGTGTGTCAGTCCCATATTGTGGTTGACTTAACAGGAATGGAATGTGAGGCCGTTTTTTATACATCCTGGGCCGCTGCAGGAGCCCAGGGAAGACTCTGCAAATGTGTGTGTGCGTTCATATAGGCCTTTGTGTATGTGAGGATAGATCCACTCCTTGTTGTGAAACGCACAACATCTTTGTAAAGTCTGTAATCAAGTCTGCCTATAATCACGCAGAATGAAAACATTATGTTAACAACATGTCACTGAAACTGTCCTATTGAAAGCAAAATGGCAAACTAACAAGCTCTGGCTGTCATCAAAACACTGCTGCTGGTAATAGCTTCTTTTCTAAAAGCAAATAAGTTGGACCTTTTTTTATCTATATGTTGCTCCTTTTGACTCTCTCCGCTTAAGCAAATTATTTGCACTTGAACGCTTAACTTAATGACGTCATCAGCATGTAATACTGGCAATATGGACCTTGTCATGTACATATAGTATGTTCTCTCATACATGTGCACATCAAAATACTACACTGAAAAAAAAAATGGTGTAGGATTTATTTTGAAACAATTTTCACTCAGAAATTGCTTTTAAATTTCACAAATAATTACAAAGAATGGCAAGTAACATATTGCATTAAATTTAAAATTCTGAAGTTGATAGACTGAAATTGTATTTTCTTGTAAAATGTACTGCAATAATCTTTATTTACAACGTCAAAAAATATTTTTTGAAGTGTACGTGTGCCGTGTCAGGTTTTATTACTTACATATTTAGACCTATAAAGAGAGAGAGAGAGAGAGAGTACTAACAGATACATACACTTGAGCAAATGTCCTTTATAATATTAAAGGGGTCATGAAATGGAGAATCAAAATGTTCTTGATATTTACACACAAGAGGTTATTCTACATTGAGTTTCAGAACTCAAAACTAACTCCCCATTTTAAAATATGAATTATTCTTTTCTACCCTTCTGAAATGTACGGATTTGAAATCGGGAGAACCTTGACATCATGATTTCTTCTAGACACGCTCCCAAAATGAAAATTAGCCCATTATTTACTCAGGTGTATATGACTTCCTTCTTTCAGATGAATCCAATCGGAGTCATATTAAAAAATTACTTTGATCTTCCAAGCTGTTTTACTATAATGATATATTCTGGCCAGTCAGCGTGTGTTGCAGTTCATCAGTCCAAAATAAGTTAAATAAAGCGCATCCATCCATAAAAAAAGTGTCTCACACTGCTCTGGGGGGGTGAACAAAGGCCTCCTGTACTAAATCGATGCATTTTTTTGTAAGAAAAATATCCATATTAAAAAACGTAATAATCACTTTAATCTAGATTGCGCCAACAGTTGTACACGGAAGCAACTCCGGGCGGATGACGTAAAATGTCGGCGTTGCGCATGCACCGGGGATTCTCGTGAAAACCAACGTTTGTTTATAAGAGCAATGGAAGCAAAGTTTCCTTACTTTAGCAAAGGAAAACCAGTCTCCTCTTGGCTTATATCAAAATCCTCTGACATTCTTCTTTACAAATCCTCGTTTTGTACTTCTAATTTGTGACCATTGTCTCTCCCCTGCTCTTCTTTCTGCGTCGGTCACTTCTGAGCGGCGCATGCGCAGTGCTGACCTCATACGTCATCCTCCCGGAACTGCTTCCAGTGTACAACAGTGCGCAAGCTATAGATTAAAGTGATTATTATGTTTTAAATATGTTTATTTTTCTTACAAAAACGCATCGATTCACTACAGGAGGCCTTTGTTCACCCCCCGGAGCCGTGTGAGGCACTTTTTATTATGGATGGATGCACTTTATTTCACTCCTTTTGGATTGATGAACTACAACACCCGCTGACTGCCATTAAACAACTTGGAAGATCAAAGACAATTTTTTATGTAACTCTGACTGGATTCGTCTGAAATAAGAAAGTCATATACACCTAGAACGCCATGAGGGTGAGTAATTCATGGGCTAATTTTTTTTTTTTTTTCAAGAATCAGTGCAACTTGTGCAAGTCTATCAGTTATATGATTTATGCATTCTAGACCAGATTTCCCAGATATGTCCCGCCTGGGATTTCTAAATTTTTGTTTTTTTTTTAAAAAGCCAAAGGATTTTGGTTTAGTTTTTCTATTGACGTTCTCTACAGTCCTTATATATTATATATGCATTTGTATTGCTTTGGCTGCTCTCTGTAGATCCCACCTTCTCACACACTGTTGGTCCAACTAATTTTCAGTCTTTTTAGCTACCTTCAGCAAGAAAAAACAAACAAACAACAACTGAATGTTAGGTAATAGTACATTTTCATTCCAATTATAACATTCTATTTTAATATGCAATGGATTATCAAAATTCTTAATATTAAATTTTTTATTAAAAAAAATAAAGAGTTATTGTTTTTATTGTTTTTGACTAATGAAACCTTGTAATTTAATAATAATAATAATAATAAAAGTTATAAAGCAAAGCAGAGATTCTGACAGGCATCAGATTTTCTCCACAGTTTACATAATTTAAAAATTTTATGTTTCTCAGTTCAGTCTGCGCTTATTAGATCTTCCCCAAAATGTCTTTTGACTTCATTTTGTTTGTCGCGTTCAAAGTGCTCAGTTCTCACATGACTCTTTTTTGTGCATAAAACAGCGCTACGAGTGCCAAATTTAGGTCTCTTTTCGCACTCTTGTTCTTGGCTTAAGTTTTGAATACTTAAAGGGAAAGACTTAAAAAAACACATGCATTGATAAACTTTCATGATGATTCAAATAAATCATTAATCTGAAGTGGAAATTTCCCCCAGAATTGCAACCAAATGATTCTCGAGCACCAAAGCAGCTTTATTAGAATGATTCTGAAGGTTCAATTGTGACACTGAAGACTGGAGAAATGACTACAGAAAATTCATTTTTTGCCATTACAGTAATAAATTACATTACAATATAATAAAATAGAAAAGAGTAATTTAAAATTTCATAATATTTCAAAATTATGGTTTGTACTGTATTTTTCATCAAATAAATGCAACCATGGTGAGCATAAGAAACTTCTTTCAAAAACAAAACAAAAATCTTACCAACCCCTAACTTTTGAATGGTAGTCTGTGTTGTTGGATTTTTCCCCCACTTTTTTTCACTAAATGTAGTAACAAATGAAAAATTGCACACACATTCAAGATACACTTTCAGAGTATTGTATGTTGTATGTGATTTCTCAATTTATGTTGGATGGTCTGAATAGTCCAGACATAAAAAAAAATGTAAACTATTTCCTCACCTTGTTTGACATCATACTCACCGTTTCGGGTTCCAAGCACTCTATCATATCCCAAATGTAAACAACATGTGGTGCTAATATACAATTCTGTAATACTACCAAAAAATTATGATCCTAACCTCTATCTCCATACCAAAATCCCAGTTGACCAGACAGTGATTCATCTTTTATGAATCATTAAAACAATGTTGTCCGGGACGCCATGAGCCTAGAGACTGTAGTGAACACAGTGACTTTTTAAAAGCTTAGCTTAAAGGTGTGCTATAAAAGAATAGTGCTCATAAACGGCTGCTGAGATTCTTCACTTGAAAGGGAGTAGGAGGCTTGGAACTGGAAATTGTATTTGTTACGTCACAACATATCAAGTGGATAATATCAATTCAAGATGGGACTGCCTATTTGTTAGTTTACAGTAACATATTTATTATTATTATTTTTACCAGCCTTAAAATATTTTTTTGTTATTAAAAATGTATTTTTTTTATTTTTTACTTATTTTTGTACTTTTATATTTCTTCTATAATCAATATATACATTTTTTAAAGAATTATTTATATAACAAGTCAGCCATAAAAATGTCCCTGGTAGTTTTTAGTCAATTTTTCTTCTACTTTTTTCTCTATTTCCCCCATAGTCTTGATATCCACTTTTATAAACATATATATGGCATTGCAACACTTTTAGAAGCAGGTCCCTTTTTGCAATTATTTGTCATTTGCTATGTGCAAAATGACATACTTAATTTTTTAAAGGCCAAGACCATATAGAAAAAAAAAGAAGAAAAAAAAATATATATATATAATTTTTTATTTATTTTTTCAATGTGATGCATTCGCGCAGAAGAATTAAAGAAAAACAATAATGTTTTGTCTAGTGGCAAACATGCAGTATATTAAAAGGCAGACACTGAATTCCTAAAACTACTTTCCCTCCCGCCTTAGAGAAGACACTGAACCAGATTAGGTGTCTTTAACGTGAACAGTCTACTTTGTGCAAGGGCTGCTGGTTGGACCTGTGTGCTCTGCAGAGCAGCATGCTTGAGTAAGTGGGCTGTTGGTTGGACCTGTGTTCCCTGTGAGAGAGGGGTCACAGAATGCAAGCTGGGATGAAAAGAGGCCTCGTGGGACAGATTTACAGCAGGGACATTGTGGTCAAACAGCTAATGGTTTGAGGAATTACTTGAGTATGTCTGAAAGAAAGAGAGAGAGGAAGAGGAGGGGCTGCTGTGCAGGAAGCAAGAGAAAGGGCAGAGATTCCCTCTGTCCTGATTTCAAACTGACAGTAGGGCCGTAAGGTTGTGTTTTTGTTTTGTCATTCCAGCTTCTTCCCTGTCCTCATTTCCATCTGTTCTTCTCTTGCTCTTCATGCCGCCTTCACCTTCCCGTGTATGCACACATGCACACACACTTGCAAAGAAACAAAGTCCAACTATCCACCTCCCCATCTAACACACATGGCTCCCATTCCCTTCATACCTCCCTGTGCCATCAGAGCCTAGTTTCCAGGAAAGAGGCTCTTTAATTGAGTTGACTCTTTACTGCTCTTGCAATGTGTGTGAGAGAGAGAGGACACATTTAGACAGGAAGGGGAGGTGCAGAGCGGGAGCTCATGCACAAACTCACACGTTCCTTTACTGTAAGAACTCATTTCCCCCCTCCTAACTGCCCGCTTTCTTTCTGCACCCTCTCCTTCTCCATCCCGTCAATTTTTACTTTGTTTGGGTCAGTGTCTGCACAATTTTTGGTTGTTGAACTCTACACCTACACATGAAACATGCACATTTAAAATGCACTAATAGCATTATCTTATTGTCATGCAATTTTAGTGCATGTTTGATTGACTATTAGTGTAGGTTATAAAGACACACAAGAAGACAAAATCTGTCACAACATGCACACTCCTCTGGCATCATGTATGTCTGTGGATTTTTTAAATAAATAAAACACACAATATTTTTTTCAAGGCTGGTAATAAATATTTATTGGCCAGCTTATATAAATATTATGTTTATAAAAAATGTAAATAAGATATGTAAAATAGAAATAATAAAAATACTATTAAATAATTAAGTGTATAAGAATAATATATTATAAAATGCATTAATTATATATCATATATATATATATATATAAATGAATATATAATTAATGCATTTTTTCTATAGGAAACAATGCTAAATACATTTTTCAAGGCTAGTAAAAAAATTTTATGGCTACTTTTATATAGACAAAATTCATATAAAATATCACTAATTTATGTAGGTAGTATGTCTCATGTACAAATGTTAGGCCGCTTTAATAAATATACTAAATACAAATAAACAAAAAAATACTTTTTAAAAATCATTTGTTTTTGTAATTTTATAATATTGTATAATTTTTAGTAGTAGTGTTTAAATATAATAATGGAAAAGCATCTTAAAATTCAGAAAAAAAATATGGCTGGCTTTATATAAATAATATTTATCAAATTTGAGATAATATGTTATTTGAAACTGAACTTATCATTAAAATAAATAAGGAAACAAAAAATAATGTAAGGCTGTCTGAAATATGTATAGTCGTCTTTAAAAATCAATCAATCAATCAATCAATAATGCAATATACTTTTTCAAGACTGGTATGAAACATTTATGGTTGGCTAAGCTTCAGCTGTAAGCCTCATCTTTAAAAATGATGTTTAGTTGGCAAATTTCCAATAAGAAACTATACTACACAGATTCTGAAATATTTCTACTTCAGTTTAAATCATAATTATTTCTCTCTTTTTTAAAGCTGTTTACTTTTTAAGGTTTCAGTTATGTTTTGAATCCCAAATTTTCAAAGTGGCCTCAAACATTTGGACATTGTATACTGTAACTTTAGAAGACTGTTGGCAAGGGAGAGTAAACCTGAAACCTGCGCTACCTGGAAATCCTTTGATGGATTTCAAAAGTTTGAGGTTTTGTGTCAGAAATAAGAGCTGAATAAGTCAGCAAAAACATGCAGAAACATGTGAAGATTACAAAAGTGTTAAATATCGACAAACATGTTTCAGGTTTTATTATTCATGCAGCCCATTCTCCAGAAGCAGCTTGTTATGTATGACCCTGTGTGTAGGTTCATGAAAGATACAATGACTTTGTACCAGTTGATCTTAAGACAGGAAGCACATATCGCCCTAAACAATAGAACAGACAGATTTTGTCACGTTCAGCATCTCTTGATCAGACATCCCTGATTTCCACACCGTACTCAGATTAGAGCTGGCTGTTATAGAGCACAATAGTGATCGGGAAGTATTTTTCCTATTTTTCTCCATTGATGCATTTACTGACTATAAATGTCTGTCTAAAGTGGAGAACAGAGACACAGAGCTGAAAGGACGTGATGATCGTGATGATCACAGCTAACCTGTGTTACTGACAATGTGAGTTTTGCATTGTAAACATGAACAATAAAAAAAGATCCAGCCATGAAGTTCAAACAAAGCCAAGCAACCAAAATGACATACACAATGAAAAAAAACACAGAGAGAGAGACTCTGCAGAGCTTTCGAAAGATCTAAACACAGGAAACCAGAGAGATGAGAGAGGTTTCCTGTCTGCTGTGTTGGACAGAGAGAAGGTAACACCTGAAGGTTTGCTACACATTCCTCAAACTTAAATAAACTGCTGCGCAGACCCATAGACTGCCTGAAGCACTGTGTTTTTTAGCACAGAGAACGAGTTACATGTAGGCGTATTTTGACTGGAAGAAATCACACCTGTGCGCTGAGAGGACTACTGAAGCTCATTTGAGTGGGCAGAGAAATGTAAGAAAGAAATTTACAAGAAATAAAGCTTCAGAGCCAGTCAGATCGCTTGGCTGTTTGCCCTGCTGTGTTTTCACTTCCGTCTCACCTTCTGACCTGCGGTGATGGACTGTCAGCTTACTGGAACACACGCAGTGCCTTTCCAAGGGCGGTGTGGTTCTTTTTGATTTGAACTGATATCTGATATGGTGTTTCTCTTCTCTCTTTACCAAAGACATTCCTATAACAGTGACCACAGCCCACATTCAGAGATTTAAAGAAAAACTTGGTTTCAACCCTGTTTGAATCCTCATATTTCCTGAAAATGAGATCACAATGTGTTTGTGAACTCCAGTTGCTCATAGTGTCATTTCAGTTTATTCATCGTTCAGAAATACGGTCTATTATCCCACTCAATGGTAATAAAACATTTAGGCTAAAAGTTATACATGTGTAAATTTTCTTATAAATAGTGATTCATCAGAATCACTAAATTTCAGAAATGTGGAATAAATGTGTAATACTTAACCCTAATCCTTAAGGCGAGTAGTTGTACCCATTTGTCAAAATAGGCTAATACACAAACAATTATGTGTTTTTATGAAAGCTGCACTGGTCCCTGACTGACCTGTTCTTCATATATTGTCATTCATACATTGTCATTATTTACTTGTACTCATGTCCTTCCAAACCCATACAATGCTTTTTTTTCTGTGAAAACACAAACGGAGAAATTGACCATGGGCTGTCAGATCACACAACATAGTAGTAAACAGTAGTTCATATGATTCATGCACTATATATATTGCACTATATCAAGTCGTTTGAAGTCATCTGAATGCTTTATAGTCACATGGACTATTGTTATGCAGCTTTGACATGAACTGTTGTTGAAAAATCATTCTACAAATTTACTTATGTTACATGGGGGGAAAAAAAAAATCACACGGGATTGGATAGACATTAATTCCTTTAAGCAGAATTGGAATAAGGGATTGCATTATGTTTGGTCAAATCAGCATGTCATTAAACTACCATTATATATATTTCATAAAGCATAGAAAATCAAAGTGAACTTTTTAATTGTGTCTCCAATTTTCAGCCTTGATGTTAAGGGTGTTTCAAAAGATTGACTCATTATTTGTGTGAATATGACTAAGCACTTGTTAACATTAATAATCGTTGAGTAGGGCTCATCTGTCATCATGTATTTTCAGTGTGTAATTGAAACTAACAGTTCATCGTATGGCATGATAGAAAAATAATAATAATAATAAAATCCACACGCATTTGTGCTCTCAAATTTAAACACACAAATGTTGTCATGTTAAATAAGGGAAAAATATTAAATGTCATTCAGTTGAATCAATTAAATTCTCAGTCTGAACAATTATAGCTTAAACTTTAAAAAAAAACTTAATAATGTTAGTATTATTTAGTTATTGAAGTCATTTTAAATAATTACAACATACAACACTTTTAATAACAATTGTATCTGAGAAAGCAACTACAGATAGCGTCAGGTAACTTCAGCACTTGCAGATGTGTGGGACACATAAGGTAAGTAACTTTAAAAAAATAGTTTAAAAATATATTAGAATAATATAATTGATTTGTTTCAGCCATCATAAACAACATATTCACTGACCCATTAATGGTGGGAGAGTCTTCGATTGAGTCAAATCAATACATGTAGTTGCTCTGCCAGATCACTAATGGTGAAAACATAAAGCTGACTTCTCACATACATGTGCAAGCGATTCCATACATACAAGAACATACTCAACTTTCATTATCTATTATGTATATTATGGTTTTATGTTACAACTAATGTTGTTTAATTCATGTTTATTACATTATTTTGGTGTCGTGTGTTACCATGATGGTGTTTTTGTATTTGTGTGTATGACACTGTTCACCTTTTATATTATTTGGACAGTTTTTTTGTTGTTGTGAAACTGACCATTTTCTTTTTTTTTCTTTTTACAGAATTATTATGGCAACCTGAAGATGAGATCTGTTTTCAGATTTGATTGATTTCTCTGGAAAAATAACATAGTGCTTTGTCACTAGTCACATGTGGGGAAGACCAAGAACATCATCCAGACTTTTCTATGGAAGCCTTCAGCCTGGTTTAGAGTTGGCCATTGACAAATACTGCAAACTTCACTATTGTGAAATCTGACTTCCACAAGAAGGGGCATCATATTTACAAACAAATGGTAATTAATCTACGCGAAACAGAACTCAGAATCCAAAGTGTAGCTATGAACAGCTTAAATCATTTAGATTCAGTCAGATTTACTGAATAATACTGTGTGCTTGTCACTGCATGTGCAACTTGCATCTAGCCTGACAAATGTTTTTTTTCTTCTTTTTTTCAAACAATGGAAGATAAATTCAAAACTCCATTATTTTATGTTGGTTCATAAAAGCCTATTAAAAGCAAAAGATAGTATTGATAAATTGGTTTACTGACAATTTCTACAGTACTTTCTGCTGTTCAGTGCACTGTGCACAGCAGAAATAGGCTGAAACTGTACTGTACTACTTTAGCAAGCGGTATAAAACCGAACTTAAGCCTCAACGAACTACTTGCACACAGTCTGACCTTTCAAAGATGCATTAGTAGTCTTCTGAAATGCATTAATGAGCAGTCACGGCATGTTTCTGATGCATCAGTCTAATTATAGGGTATGCAAGCATGTTATTTCCCTTAAATATGAATGTCTTACTTACCAGAAACTAACCTGGGTGTGACAGATTCTTTGAGCACCATTGAATTGTGACTATTTTCAAATAATAGATTATACAAAGTCATGTCAAAGAGAAACCACTCCCATTGAAACTTTTCAACTTTTTTTTGATGAAATCAACATCACAGTAAATGGACCAAGGAAGTGTGCAGTTTCACAATTTCTGTTCCTCTTGTGTACCACCCCTGGAAAAGTGATTGCTAGTGTGCTGTCTGCAACACTGACGCAAACGGAACAGCCATTATACAATATATCTTCCTTCCTGAAAATATTCCAAAATACCACAGCCACAAAAATAGAAAGCCTGCAAGAACCCATTATTGTCAATGTACCTTAAAGATGCAGAAAACACCAAACTCCACAAAGAAAGACAATTTAAAGCAATACCATACAAAAGTCACAGGATATCACTGTTTAGAAAGATGGAGTTGTCATTGTCTGGCAAAGAAAGAGTGTAAGATATTTTTGCAATTTTTATTTCAGCTTTAAAATGAAGAAACTTCTTATCACCCTCTGTTTTCCACATAAAGTCCTAAAATAATAACATTACAAATATATATATACATAATAAAAAATCCTTGAAAAAATCATGAAAAGAAGTTGAACACTTCTTTTATATTATTAACTCTTTCTCCATTTTAAATGTTTACCATCATTCTCGTCTTCCCCACTTGGCTGTCATCTCTATTTTGCTTCACATCCTTCCCCTCCTTTTACTCTACTCAATCGCAATAAACAAGACCAAAATAAAACTCTTGCCATGTGTTCTTGGAAACACTGATCTCTAACTTTACCTGGTATTCTGCATCTGGTCATTTTCCCAGATGTTTTAGAACTGATTTGACGAAGTAACAACTTCTTGAACTTGATCTTTCCCTGTGGGGTGGGAGGCCAGGATGAGATCAGCTGGGATTCGATTCATCATGAATGACTTGATCTGGTAAACTGGTCCAATTTTCCAAAGCACTGTGTGAACCTCATGCTGATGTGTCACGTAGGACAAACAGAATCCCGCAAATCCTGCAATTGTGTGTGAGTGTGTGTGCATTGGCAACGAGAAACATCAGACTGGTCTGAATTACCAGCAATATGGTGAAATGATAATCCTGGCCCCAGGGAGACCCATGGCACACTTACTCGAACACTCCTTTTTCTCCTGTAGTGACAACAGACGGTCAGCTGGTTAAACGGTTATGTTGCACAAATCCTATGACTGTCCTGTGGTGTGCTTTCTCCAATACTTAAGTTTAATAAAGAAAAAAATATATATATGGTAGTATTATAAATAACATTATTGCAGAGATTAATAATTATTGATACAGTCAATTACATGATTAAAATGTATTCTCTTAGTGTCATTAATAAAACTCTAATAAATCTAAATAATAATGATACAACAATTAACGATGTATTAATTACAAGTCGTTTAAAAATACATTAATAAAGAATTATTATTGGCATTCAATAATAATAATATTAATATAAAAATGTATGGTGAGATGTTTAATAATGGATATAAAATTATTTAATTAAAATGCATTCTAAGTATTATATTATTAAATATAATCCAAAATATAATAAAATCTCATCAATCATAATAATATAATTAATACAATAATAAAAAATCTATTTATTGCAATATCTATTTATGAAATATATTAAATAAAGAATAATTATTGTTGTTGTCTTTTTAGCAGATAATAAAAAAACAGTATTGTTTTGTTTGTTGCTGTCTTGATGGTTTAATAATATGACAGGTCAATTAAACTGTATTGCACTATTTTAATTATTTATATATAGTATTATTATTATCATTGTCAAAAAAAATAAATTCACCAATAATAATAATAAAATTGATAAAAATTAGTATATTATAATAAAAATAAATTTCCAGAAAAATGTACGGGAGAAAGACTCAACAGGGTTGTCACTTTGGCTGCCAGTAAGCCAGTCAAGTTCTTCCAAACACAGTCGGTAAAAAACTATTTCTTTATGGACTTTGGTCATACGGACAAAAAGGGAACCATCGGGAAATGTCTGTTTAAGGAAACTGTATGGCTGTATGCTTGATTTTATGCACCTGTTAGTAAAGGGTGTAGCGGCAATAGTCAAAAAATAGTCACTAACACAACACCACAATCACACCATTTTAATGAGACTTTGTAGGTCAAACATCTCGGCACCATCACAGAAAAACAGCATTCTCTAAACTTTCCTCACACATAAGTTCAGAGAGACTAAACTCTGCAAAATAAGCATAATGCTCTCTGCATAAAAATACTGGACAAATTCCACAAGGAGCAGTGATGACTGTAACAGGCCAGTAGGTCTGAAAAGCTGCATTTTCTCTGTGACGCTACAGCGAGGGCAGCCAATAATGCTCCATTCTTTTAAAAACATTGATCTTACAGCACTGAGTCCATTTATCCGGGAACATACGCAAACGCTCCAAAACAACACGGCTGTTTCCATGGCAACGGCAGGGCTGGGGCCACACGGACAAATGAGTTCTATTTCATGTAGGCTGAGATTTCTTAACACACAGCAAGCAAATCGCTTTGTTTACTTAACATTTTCTTTCCGAAGCACACATGGCACAACTTTTCCCTGAAAAACTAATTGCTGGAAAATAACTGCGTTGCAGCATGTTAAGATGTAAGTTGCAACATTTATGAGCTCTAAGCAGCACATACCAGATTTTTGAGAGCAAAACTCTAAATTTCTCTTTAGGTTGCTAGAATTAATAGAGATGATGTCACAAAAACACACAAATGACCATATAAATAATGCGTTAGATCAAAATGCTTGGCAAAAGTTTATTTCAATTATATCTGTGATAAAGCACATATTATAGTCCAAAGGTCTTAGATTATTGATAGTTTTTATTTTATTTAGCAAAAAGCTAAATGCAGCAATTTCCATTATAATGCAAAGTTGTAAAATCTGTTCAAAATGAACAGGGTCACTATCAAATTTGTAAATGGCATTAACATTTTAATTTTTCAGCAATTTATGCTGGGATACAATGGCTATGTTTTCAAGTACATTAAGAAAGAATATAGATTATTATAGACAGTAAAGTCATAAATGATAAAGTTTTAAGTAAAATATCAGGACAGACCATTGTTACTAAGCATACACTCTTCAATCCTCCAGGGCTTTTTTAAAATTAGCAGCAGTAAGTCAGGAGAGAATATGGTACGTCATTTCTTTAATGATTGGCTTCAAGTTTTTTGACCCCAGTTCAGAGTGGAGCTGAGGACTCACAACAAGGTCAGGAAAGGAGAGATGTTGAATAATTAACTGAAGAGAAAAATACAGGAAAAAAGGGAAGGGGTTTAATAGCGATGATGTTAACAATGGCAAACGTTAAGGTTTTCTATGACTCATTCTCACACATGTGGTCCAGAAGCCCCAGACAGAGCTTTGGACTGCACTGAAGTTTCATTGAGAGACACTGGTTTGTGGAGATCATATCTGAACCACCAGAAAGAAAGAAACCACAGAAACTTACTGTAAATGTGGGAAATTGCAGCAGACCACCCACGGAGACTCACAGAATTAATGATAAACCTTTGACAGTTGGAGTTTTACAGTAAGTATAAATACGCACACACAGGGAAACAAAAGACAGAAAGGAACACAAAATGGACGAAATCCGCTGTGGATGCCGTCTTCTTGTAGTTCTCATGGATTTAGGAACTTTTGATTTCCAGGACAGCTCACACAGGCCAGGAGACAGACGAGAGAGAGAGAGAGATGTGAGTCACTCTTAGGAACAGATGTGCCCTCTCACGCCACCTGTTTCCATCATCAGCGTTCATCCTGACTCAAACTTTAACCTTTGGAAGTTTCTGTCACAGAAAAAAGTAAATAAATAAAAAAATAATAAATTCTGTCTTTTCTTACGTGTGAGATGTAAACTGCGAGAGGTAAACTCAGAATTCCGAGGAATAAAAGTTAGAATTGCAAAATGTAAACACAATTTTAAGTTTACAACTTAACGGTTTACGATATAAACTCACAATTTCAAGAAAAAAAAATCATAATTGACCCTTCGTCGTGAGTTTGATTGACAAGCGATCTGAACAATCATAACGCCGAATCTGCCATTGTCCGACAAACAAACCAAACAGGACAGTAGATTAACACTGGTAGATTGGAACTTGAAAAATGGTGTGCATTGACGTCTTTCCGCGGTTGAAACAAGATACCTTCTGATGTTCATTCATGTTTATTTCATGCCATTAGTAAAGAGGAAGAGATGCCTGCTTGAACTGAGGCGCTACAGCGATCGGTGACGACACATCAAACTTTAAAGAGCCACAAAACAGTATTTACTGCCTGAATTTCTTAAAACAAATGACAAAATTTGAAAGCAGAGACTTTGTTTCATACCTACTCCGTCTTGTCTGTCGGTGCGTTGTCAGTGTCCTCTTTGCTCCCAATGTATTGTTTTTTAAGGTGGGTGGGTCTTTACGAAGGGTCAATTGTAGAAAAAATTTCAAAATTGTGAGATGTAAACTCAGAATTCTGAGGAAAGAAGTCAGAATTGTGAGATGTAAACACAATTACGAGTTGACAACTTGCAGTTGTGATATATAAACTCACAATTGCAAGAAAAAAGTCAGAACTGTGAGATAAAAAACTCACAATTATCTTTTTTATTAGCCTCACTATGACTCTTGATTTGTGAAATGCATATAGACATGTTTGTGTGTATGCATACATGTGTAAACTTGTCAAAACAAAGTGCATTCACATCTTCATGCTATTTAAATCTGCAGCGGCTAACAGGAAGACTAATTATATGTCATTTGTACTATAGAGGAAGCATTTTCAAAAAGATTAAAAAAAGTTAAAATACAATACGGCTATGGGACAAAGGTCTGTAAACAGGTCACAACCCAGTAAAGTTAAGAGCCACTGCTATTGTACATAAAACTTAATGGCTAACTGCAGTGCACAAGTCTGCAAATCAGAGACCATAATAATAATAATAAAAGATTATTTTTATTTAAAATCTGGAAATAAGCAAAGTTCCAGAATTTAAAAAAAAAAAATTTAAACTAAGAAATAAAGACAAAATATATTTTAAAATTACACATAATTTCAAGACCACCTGACAAAATTACTCTTTGGAAAAGTCATTACCATGGAGATTCACTTACTTTTATCATCTTACACTGTAAATAATTACTCAATAGCCTAAACACAAATTTTAAACTTCTGTCTTATTAGTTCAATCAGATTGTGTTTGTCTACAAGTGTGAGTTAGGTGTAGACCAAGCCATATTATACGAGTAATTAGCTAAGAATTGCAATTAATTCCATAGGGTTTATAAACTTTTTCTTGCAACTGTAAATTATGTGATCATGTGAACTTTGTACAGATGATCCGATGTAACTGACATTAACATTCTCAAGTGATGTTAAAGAAAAAGTAGGACAAACCAAATACAAAGACATTCTGAATTAGTCCTTTCTGGACTGTTCATTCACACATTCTCCAGTCCAGTGACCTACACGATTCCTCATGCATTGATCCTGTGATCATTTGTATTACTGGCCATCAGTCATGTGTGGTGATTGCTTCATCTGCAATCTGTTGAAATGGAGTCTGGGGTCAAGGCTGCCCGCAGGATTGGCTCACTGCTGTCCGGAATGAGACTTCATGTTTACTCAAGGGGCGAAGGGTTGGTTCAGCTGGTAAAATATGCTTTGTTTTTTAATCACACAGCAGTTACATCCAGGAAAGCGTTTGAAAACACACACACACACCCTATTTTCCGTCAATGTGAGCATGATAACAGCAACTGAATCTCACACTGACTGATATTGACTAATACAATTTGTTGCAAACTTCAGTGACTCAGCTATATGCATTTCCTGTGGACTGTTGAAATTTTGGAAATAAATTACTCAGTGATTTTTAAAGGAAATGAAGCCTTTGAAAATGTTACATTTCTCGTAATGAAGACAGTTACATTGTTTTGTGTCAATATTTTATACCAAAATGAGAGGAGAATAGTTCCCTGCACTTTAAAAATAAACTTTCTTCAGTAGTTTAGGTTTGGCAAATAACCTTCAATTTTTTTTTAAATACTATATTTTATGTAAACCTGTAAAGGGGTTTAGAGTTGGATTTATGATTCTGTGGATATTAAAAATGTTAAAGGGGTCATATGATGCGATTTCAAATTTCTTCTTTCTCTTTGAAGTGTTACAAGCTCTTGGTGCATAAAGAAGATCTGTGAAGTTGCAAAGACTAAAGTCTCAAATCCAAAGAGATATTCTTTATAAAAGTTAAGAGTCAACCACGCCTACCTAAAACGGCTCGTTCTAACACGCCCCCACATGTCTACATCACGATGTGGGAAGATTTGCATAATGCCGCCAAAATGTTCACACAAAGAAAGAAGGCGTAACTTTGATTCTTGCTGTAGTATTGTTGCTGCCGCCATGTCGTGAAGGTGCTGTGGGCTTGGTTGTGAAAGCGAAACTACTTTGTTTGGCCTTCCAAAAGAGGACGATATCCGCTTCGTCATGCCTAGAGCTGATCCGTGCTGGTCGCTGAGGGAATACATCAACTTCGCGCTGTGGATCACCAGATCGGCTTTCACCGTGGGACGAAGCGGAGTCCAGCCCGGGGTGGGTGACAAAGGTTGCCGCAAGCCACGGCCGCTCCTTCGTCGAACTGCCGGCCCCGCCGTCTCAAGCCCGCCGCCAACGCTCACTTGCCCACCGTTGTGTTTTCGTTGTGAAAGCAAAACTACTTTGTTGGCCTTCCAAAAGAGAACACGACTAGAAATCATTGGTTAAGTTGTATTTACAGCACTGTTCCAGAACAGTTCAACACAAATATCCAGATGTGTGCAGCACATTTTATGGAGGACTGTTTACTGATCCTGGGAGAGTAGACTACAATGCCGGCTGTTCTGACTCACAGACTGTAAGTACGTTTTCATTTAAAGGATTTGCCACTGATGATTCAAACGCGAGTTTTGAGCAGTGTAGAGTAGCGCTTGTTGTTTGTCATTTCTCCGATCACAAATGCAGACATGGTTTTATGTTACGCGGCGCGATGCAACGCAATGTGTAAAAGACAGTATAAGTCATTTCAGTTATAGAAGTTATAATGCGTAATTATGTCCCCACTGGATGCAAAAAAAATGCCTAGTTTGTAATGGGTTTTAATATTTATGTCTCATAGCTCCGGCCTGACAGGGCATCACAGTATGGTAAGGGGCGTAACATTTCCGTCACACGCTTGAGGTATTCGGCCAATCACAACGCACTGGATAGCTGGCCAATCACAGCACACCTCGCTTTTCAGACCGATGAGCTTTGTAAAAATCAACGCGTTTCAGAAAGGCGGGGCATAGAGGAGAAACAATAATGTACAGTATGTGGAAAATAATGTTTTTTTTTTGACTTTAAACCGCCAGAAACATTATACACCAAATCACATAAAATACTGTTCTTTTTAGCTACATCATATGATCCCTTAATTAATAAAGAAGCAAAAAAAGACAATACTAAATGCAAATACAATGCAACTAACCACAAGCACAGTAAGGAGAGCAATTTTTTTGTTTTTGATGTCAAAAGTTGCACGTCCAATAAGACTCTACAGTATTTGGGTTTCTCAAATTCATCAGTCACATTGTAGACAGTGAGTTGAATTAAAAAAAATGTCAACATGGACAGGTGACCATGTTGAAAACAGGTGACCCTCATCTTGAAAAACCACAAACATTCTAAACAATATAATGGAAAATATGACCCCGACTAAATGAAATATGTATTCACTTTCGGTGAGGATCAACGTGGTTTGTGTCGACCACAATGTGTTTTATACTGTGTATTATTTTCTGCAAAGAGCATAAAACCATTGAAATTCAAGAGACGTTTATGAAAAACCGCCAATTTTCTGTTCAGCCCATGTCTTATTAATAATTTTTACATACTGCTGGGCCTATGCAATTACTGGTCATTTTAATACATTTAAAGGAGAAACCAGTTTAAAACCACTGCTTTAAAGGAACACTCCACTATTTTTAAAATAGGCTCATTTTCAAACTCCCCTATAGTTAAACAGTTGAGTTTTACCATTTTAGAATCCATTCAGCCGATCTCCGGGTCTGGCGGTGCACTTTTAGCGCGCTTAGCATAGAAATTGACTCCGATAGATGGAAGACCAAAGGGTTTCTATATTTTTCCTATTTAAAAATTGACTCTTCTGTAGTTACATAGTGTACTAAGACTGACGGAAATGAAAAGTTGCGATTTTCTAGGCCGATATGGTTAGGAACTATACTCTCATTCTGGCGTAATAATCAAGGAACTTTGCCTTGGGTGCAGCAGGCGCAATTATATTACGCAGCGCCTGAAAATAATCCCCAGCACGTTCCCTGTGCAAGCAGGTGGTCACGTTGGTTATGTTGACGGAAGTTAGCCTATTTTCAGGCGCTGCGTAATATCATTGCGCTTGCTGCATCTATGGTACGGCAGCAAAGTTCCTCGATTATTACGCCGGATTGAGAGTATAGTTCCTAGCCATATCGGTCTTGAAAATCGCAACTTTTCATTTTCCATCGGTTTTAGTACACGATGTAACTATAGAAGAGTCAAGTTTTAAATAGGAAAAATATAGAAACTCTTGGGTCATTTTTGAGCGAGATGCTAACGGGTTTCGTTTTTTGGTGCGTGGTGGCCGGGGTGGGGGGGGGGTCTAATCAGCAAAAGAGTAGATAGACAGATAGAGAGAAGAATGTGAAGAATAAAGAAGCGGAAATAATCAGATTCTATGATCTATGCTAAGCTACAACTAAAAGTGCTAACGCCAGACCCGGAGATCGGCTGAATGGATTCGAAAACAGTAAAACTCAACTGTTTAACTCTAGGGGAGTTGGAAAATGAGCCTATTTTCAAAAATAGTGGAGTGTTCCTTTAAATGACCAATACATAAATGGTTTCCCAAAATACTAGAGAATTAAAAGTCTTCATAGGACTTCAAAAGGACTTAATGGCATGAGTCTTTATTTTGCACAAAATAGAAGTCCCTTGATTATGAAGACTTAATTTCTCCACTTACAGGCCATAAACTGAACCAGACCAAGAATATACCACATTAGTCTCTAAACTTTCTGTTGTTTAGTCTAAAGGCAATGCTTTAACATAGTGAGATTGAGGAACTGTTTATCTGTGGTATTTTGTGACTGTCCTCAACCATCAGTCGTCGTTTGATGGTTGGCGGTCTCTGGGTGTGAGTTTACTCAATGTACGTGGTTATATCAAGTATCAAGCCGTGTGTACGTGAGTGGAAATTACCACACAGGGGTAATGTTGGGAGATGTCCAAACAAGTTTAGCTCATTGAAGAAATGACTTTCCATCAGTGAGAGAAATGACGCATACACCCCATTAGTAAGATCTCCTTCCTCCAACCACAAAATGTGCCTGAAACAAGACATGTTCTGATACAAATAATCAATTCATCATCGCAAAGAGGAACCGTCAAGACCTCTCTTAGTCCTTCACATATCTTCCATATCTCTCATAATTCATGTTAATGGAAGCATGACTAAGAATGCTTTTTATAATATTTCCCCATTTTTGGTTTCAGATGGTCTAAGAACAGTTACACTACAGTTACACTAGCAATTGAGCTGATAAACACAAGTTGAACAAAGTGGAACAAAGCTCTGAAGAGGAAATTAAACATGTTGCCATTATAACAATATTCGACTCGTTGAGTGGGTGAATTATGCTTGCTTTCATGAAATCTGTAACACTAGACAGACACAATGTTGAATTAATACAGAAATTTATTCTCTTTCATTGGTTCCAATCAAAGAGGACATGGTGACATATTGGTAAATAAAATGTTCAGCATGTTGCACTGTGAGCAGCATCAGAAGGGCTTCAGTGTATGAAAGAGTCTCTTTTTTTATTGTCTGATGACTAACAGTGGAATCTGGGCTTGAGCTCTAGTGCGAGCAATGGCAATATTTCCCACTTCCCCCTGCGTTTACTATGACGCATTCTTGATAGTCAGTGTTTATTCAGGCATTTTTCAGAATTAAACAAAGATGTTCATAGTTTGAAATAGAGGCAATCAATATAAATAAAATCCCCATTGCTCTCACATTGACTGAGGTGTGTGAAGATCTTTTTAGAATGAGAGATGTTCAAGGGAAAGCCTCCATTCTGGATCATGCCAAACAACTGACCAAGAACCATGACTCATGACTTCCCTGCACTGCAAACTCTTTCCTCATTACAAATGCCTCAGTGGATAACTGCGCTTTAGAGCATATCTTTCTTTACTCTGTTTTATAAAAACAATTTTTTTTTACGGTACCTGAAAACATCAAGTGTAAATTCAGAAAATAATTCTGAATGGCAGGCCGCAGAGAATTGCTAAAAACAAAACAAAAACACCCCCCAACCCACCACAGTAACGTGAATCTGCCATATTATAGGTATGCCGACCCCCCCTCCCTATCTTGCCACGAAGTTACGTTTCTCGTAGGTCAAACCGGCCGCACGAATGGAACTGACTGTGTCCCTAACCCACACCCCACACAGCCCCACGTCACCCTTTGCCTATAAAAATGCACCTGCCACACAAGCCACACCCCACCCCCCCCCTCCATGTCCATATCAAATTATAAAATAAAATAAAATAATAACCTTAAACCTATAAATAATTACCCCATCCAGAGTAAACATACCGTAAAACGATGTGTAATTTTACACAACAACCCCATCCTTCTGCAATTGCCCAAAAACCTCACATGAGTTGTCCAAAACAAGTTTCCCAGAAACTTTCCATGTCTGTCATTGGTCAAAAAACAAATAGCCCAAATAAAGAAATTTTGGCTTTTTAAAAAATCTAATAAATAAATGTAAATGCAAAGGTAATATTCAGAAAAAAAGGTTATTCAATTTTTAACTTCTGTCAAGGTTTGTCAAATTGCTGTTTGCCACCACAGCTAGCTAAACATTTTTTGTAAAACTAAGAAACTAAAGTTTTTTTGATATGGAAATCTTTATTAATGTGATTCATAATGACCGTTCTACCACACAAAACAGACTGCAATAGAATGAATGTGAACAGCATATTGTCATTATGGTTACCTCTTTTGGCGAACAACTCGTTCATTAGTGCACATTTGGTGTCAGGTAAAAATACATACTGTTAACTTTTATAAATTACTGAAACCTTTCCTGCAGTGCCTGCAGAAACCTATACATACTTGAATATATCATTCATAATATATTATGTATGAATAAAAAAAAGAATATGTAGTAAGATTCTCCCAACCTTTTGTTTTAACTTTCTTGGGGGTTGAAGATCTGACCCCCCCTTCTGTCCCGAACTCACACTATTGGTTGAGCCGATGCTGCTGTGTGGGGCCGCTCAAACAAACAGAGCAATGTTTTAATAGCACCACAGAGCCACAGTGTTTACACTTTTCAGGGAAATCAGCCTACAAATGGCTTATTTATAGTTGTCTCTGCATATTAAACTGGGATAGGAGAAAGTATTGTAACATGAAAAAATGACAACTCCTAAATTTAAAACTGGGGTCACGTGACATTTCCAGTAAGTGAGCTTTCGCACACAAATGACAGTTCCATCTTGATGCTCTTCACATCCCCTCGCTAACGATGATTCCTAGGTTGCATGCATTGTTGTTGCAAATAGTTTTGGCATTAACAGATTGCGAATATCAAATTAGAAATCTGCTTTGGTTTTGTGTCCTCCCTCAACCTTTCTAACTACTACATTATAAATTTCATTTTGAAGGGAAAAAAAAATGTAAATGGCTCATTTAGACCCATTCCATTGTTCTATCAAATTCACAAATAACAACAGATGCTCACAGCAAAGAAATGTGCTATTGACATGCAAAATATGTGAAAACAACAACACGCACCATGTATACACATGTTGAACCACCACAAGCATGAATATCATAATCGTGTGAGTGCTGTCAAAACAAAGGGCCCTCAGCAGTTCCAGTAACCCCTCTTTGTGGGCCCGATCTGAGGTAATTCCATTATGGCCTGATAAAGCCAGGGGCATTCCAGGAACCAGAGGCTTTTCAGCCACATTCCTCCTCTGAGCATCTGCTTCTAACTGACTGCCTCTTCTCTGCAACACGCTTCAAATGAGAAGAACTGGAGTCCTCCGAAACAACAAGCCCTTTCAGATATCCTGTGATTCTCGTAAAAGAGCATCAGATATTGTATGACGTTTTGAATGTTGCCTCTTGTTGCGACATGAATGATGGGTTATCTGACTGGCTTGTGCAACTATGAGCTGGAGATGACGTGTTCAAAAGAATCTTGTGTAGTGGAATGGGGTGAATGCAGTGAAATGGCATAATAAAGTGCCACCGTACAGCTCCACATGTTGTTTTCTTATGAATTCAATTACCTCAGACCATGCAGGACTCTAAAAGAAGCACGATGTCTGCCAGTTCAAGCATTTTCTCTGACCTACAGCTTTAAGGCATACATGCCTTCATATTAGCAAATTCTTGAGGTTCATATTTAAAGAATAACCCAGCCAAAAAATACAATTATGTTGTCATTTACTCACCCTCATGTCATTGCAAACTGCATGACTTTTTTCTGTGTAACACAAAAAAGGTGATGTTATGAAGAATGTTTATGCTGCTGTTTTGCACACAATGAAAGTAAGTAGTATGATAGTGACCACACACACGGTCAATTTAAAAAAAGAACATTATATACACTGTATTTCTTTAGAATTCTAAATATTTAGAAGCCATATAGTGAAAGGAACAGACTGGTATTTAGGGTTATGTTTAAAACTTTGCCTTGGAAATATTGTTTGATAGTCATGGCCACCATTTACTTACTGTACCATTTACACTGTTTGGAAAAGAACAGCTTGAACATTCTGATTTAAATAACTCCTTCAATGAAACAATATACAATTCAGCTGTACACTCTTAAAAATAAAGGTGCTTCACGATGCCATAGAACATGGGTGGCGAACGTCGGTCCTGGGGAGCCGCAGCCCTGCAGAGTTTTGCTTCAACCCTAATCAAACACACCTGAACAAGCTAATCAAGGTCTGAAGGGTTACTAGAAAGCTACAGGCAGGTAGGTTTTAATTAGGGTTGGAGCTGTACTCTGCAGGGCTGCGGTTCTCCAGGACCGACATTCGCCACCCCTGCCATAGAAGAACCATTTTTGTCTAAATGGTTCCATAAAGAAACTTTTACATTCTGAAGAACCTTTCTGTTTGACAAAAGGTTCTTTGTGGCGAAATAAGGTTCTTTAGATTATAAAAAGGTAAGAAAGAGATTTTCTTTAAAGAACCTTTGACTGAATGGTCTTTGTGGAACCAAAAATGGTTCTTCGCTGGCATCGCTATGAAGAAACTTGGAAGACCACCTATTTTTAAGAGGGTGTAGTATCATTTTGATGGTTTTTTTTTGTTTTTTTTTTTTTGTTTTTTTTTTGTTGTTGTGTGGAGGTTCTTTTTGGTGTTTTGGGGGGCGTTGGGGTGAGTGGAGGGTGTTTTTTCTCTTTTTTTTTTTTTTATAGGATTTGGTTTATTTTTTTTTTTTTTTGCGTGGGGTTGGGGGGGGGCAGTGGTGAGGGTGTGTGTGTTGTGTTTTTTTTTTTTTTTTGGATTTTTTTTTTTTTTTTGTTTTTTTTTTTTTGGGGGGGGGGGATTGTTGGGCGGTTGTTCGCGGGGGTGTGGTGGGGGATTTTTTGGATGCTGGTTTTGGGAGGAATTTCTCTCTCATTTGCCTAAAAGTCCGGTTTTGGCTGTTTTTCTGTGCCGTCCTCTACGGTTCTCATTTAATTTGCAAATTGCAGGACTGCTTTGTAGATCCCCCCTTCTGCATGCCACGATTTTCATTTACAGACAACTGCCGGCCGCTAGGGTCAAACTAGTTCTAAAAAAAAAAACAAAAAAAAAACAGAAATCCTGGGAACTGAAAGGCTATTCTGCTGGAATACTTAGAATTGCAATTTCTAATCTAAATTGATCCAATTTTAACATGACAGAACTATATATTTATATGAACTCTCAGTCTAATGCTGGGCTGGGCAATACCATTACAACATGCATCACCATTAAATATCTTGGCTTTAGAAACAGTAAAACCTGTTAGTGAATCGTTTAACTTGAACTGGTTATCTGAATGTTGTCACTCAACAGACACTCACAGTTTTAAGTAAACCAGTTAAAATGTGGCCTGCAGCAACCAACTTCCCAGCAGCAGCCACCTCATTTGTTCCAAAAGTTTTATGACTTGTTTTTAACATTTGTTTTGGTCACAGATTCTTCTTGGTCCATCACCTATTAGACACAGTTTGCCTAAATTCTACAGAACTGGATTCGTCTGACATTTTGTATCCATCTTTTAAGGAATCCCTTAGGAGAATAACAATTCGCTACACAGGAATTTAAGAGCTTGAAGGATTTAGCTGTACTTGTACACATGCCAGACGATCACCTGTGACTTATCATAATATCCATCTACACAGCTTCAGGGTCTGTAATATATAATGCTTAATATATCTGGTATTTTCCAAATGATGTGATAAAGCCAATAATAGCGCACACAGAAGTAAAGATGGAATAACAACATTACCCAACACAGAATATTTAAGGATTCCTGGAAGAAAATCAGAATACCACTCACTGACCATGACCGATTGAGAAGAAGGGAGGAATAAAAATATGAGTAAGTGTTGGGGAAAAAAAAGCCACTCAAGCATTTTGTTTTGCTGGTTGCAATGCAGTTTCATCTGAGGAGTGTATGGCCGGAAGATTCGTAAACGGCTGAGCCAAAACCCGACTTCCATGTTTGTAAAATGATATCTCATCACAAAACCACAACCTATGGCCTGTCAATACTTATCAGCAGGATATACTGAGGGCACACAGAAACCTGCCTTTGAAACTCTCCCTTCATAAGATTTTTCCAGTTCATTTATACTCCCTTTGAATTATGTTTCTTAGGTTTCCAGTGTTCAAAGAAAAGATCATAATTTTAACGGCACAATTTCTTTGATTTCATAATAGCATGAGAAACTAGAACTATTTTTCTCAGAAGCGATTAGCAGGAATAAGTCAAGCTACATTCAGTGGCACAAATAGCATAATGACAGTCTTTACAGGCTGAACAACAGACAAACTGGTTTTAATCTCTACTCTATGGCAGGATTGTTGCAGATTCCTGGAATGTTCCATTTATTTGCATTTGTAAAATATATTTTTATTCCTAGAATACAGGCTACTTGCTGTTATGGACAACAAACACTAATCACTAATAATTCTGCAGATGCCCAAGTTACCTGCCACACACATCTCTATGAAAATGCAGTACCCTCCATTTAATGACAAATGATCTGCAGTGCGATACAGAACGTACCCTGAAGGTTTTGGTACGTGCTGCATAAATGCACCTGGTAATTTTACCTCAGGCAGGCACAAAATGTCACATGACACCGTCTCAACCAATGAGGGAACTGCTCATGCAGAGCATGAAAATAAATGAGGGCAGTGAGCCCCCTGCGCTCCACGCTTTATGGTGCTCCACTTCAGGGAAACCATGTGACTTTCCAGAGAGGGGGAGAGAGGGCGACAGGGGGGAGGGAGAAGGAGAAAGACAGTGGGGAGGGTCAAGAGGAATAGGGTCAGAAAGGGATATTTGAAGATGGGTTTCTTGGCAAAGAACACATGAGCGGAGAAAGGTAATAATAAAAGAGAGTACACTTAAAAGTCTGAGTAAAACAGGGCAGAGAAACTCCAAATGAGAATGTAAGAGAGATCTGCATGATTATATACAGTATATATAAGACATGACTATATACAGTATATATAAATCTTGATCCAGAAATCCCAAACTCACTAAATAAAACCATACAAGCTAGAATAACACATCTTGCACATTATAAAGACCCACTAAGTTGTTGTGCAAAGTAAAACTACGATATGGTGCCTCCTATACCAACTGACCCAACCACCTAGTTTGCATGTTTGTACTCACCTGTTTTTCATTTCATTTGTTTGGATTTTGCAAGTTTGAGGTTTCGTAGAGTGGAAGGCATTGAGAAAAGAATTTGGACAGGCAGATACATGGATTCAGAGAAGTGTGCTTTATCCCCTTCCCAATTCATAAGAAAGAATCTGATTATGAAATAGTATTTCCAAAACCAAAAAATTGCTGAATATTTTTTACAAAGAGGACATATAGAGGATGTTTATTCACTTTCGATGGAAGCTATTTTGCAGAAAAACAAGAACATATTGGAATTGGACAACCTATGTGGCTCACTTTGCAGATTGTAGTCTGCAAACTTTATAAGGTACTAAAAATTATGCTAAGTCAGAGTAACTTTTGCCATTTTTACTGAATTGTCAATGTTTATGTAATCCATACATACATAAAGCCAGTTTTAGCAGCGTTGTTCAGACTCTAGAGAGTTTCAAAGGCGCCAAGCATTGTATTGCCGGCCTAGTTTCAGACCAGCTCTGGGGAAGTAAAATGAACTTTGTCGCACAGCCTTGAGAAAACATGTTTACAAAAACTAAGGAAATAGCATAATCCCATCACTTTGTCCCTTTAGGTTGAAATTAGTTAGCAAACTTGGTGAAATTTGGCACATACTACAAAGCTATTTTGACAGTAGTCAAAACGCCAAGTCAGCCACATAGATTAATATTTTGAGGTTCAAACGAAACTGCTTACGAATAGTCACTACTGGAAATATATGAAGGAGCTTTACACCACAGTCTCTGGTCTGTTGCAAAAAACTGTACTCGTGTGCAACAAACATTCATTAGCCAAGAAGTCACATGACTGTAGGCGGGCCATAATCGTAGTTTCTCGACAGAATGTCCTAACCGTAAAAGAGTGAGCAAAACAAAGGCATTTTCAAGCTTTACCAAAATCCTTGAGATTTGACTTCCTCTACGGAACTGAAAACAAAGATACCACAAGCTTCAGGATGTCTGTGATGGACGTTAGGTCACAAAGCTGATCCTGGGTAGATTACAGGGGAGGTGGTACACCTTTAATTGTTTCTAGACTGACGTAGGTGTTTTGTTTTTATAAATGCAAACATTCAAAAACAGTGGAGCCTTTCAATACTTAAAACTGCCCAAACAGCAATTAGATTTAGGATTCAGAATGGGATTTTTTAAAGCAAGATATATTAAAAGACTTCCCACAAGAATTCCCATAAACACCTACACTTTGAAGGACACCGAAACCAAAATGGTCATATTTCTGATGAAAATAACTTTTTTAAAAGTTAATATTAACAGTTAACTATTAATACATAATTTTTAGGTTATTTTTTAAGTTAAAACATACGGTCATTATTTGTTCATTGGTTACATTAGTGAAACAGAAAATACACACTTCAGCTTTAATAGGAAAAACACTGAAAAATGTAATAGATTAATATAATTAAAAAAAAAAAGTTTTAGACATGTCTCTTATGCTCACAAAGGCTGCATTAATTTAATAAAAAAATACAGTAACAGTAATATTGTGAAATATTATAAATATTTTCTATAATATATATTTTAAAATGTAATTTATTAAATTTTATGAATGTGCACCAGCAATTATTCAGTCTTCAGTGTGCATGATCCTCAGAATTCTTCTGCTATCTGATTTGGTGCTCAAAGACACATTTTATTATTATTTTATTTTTTTTTTGCGGTGTTGAAAATGGTTGTGCTGCTTGCAGAAAATACTTCTTTTTTTTTTTTTTTTCAAGATTTCTTGATGAATAGAAAGTGCGAAGTTGAAATGGAAATATTTGAACATTATAAATGGCTTCACTGTCGCTTTCATCACTTTGTGTTCTTGCTGAATAAAAGTATTTATTCCACAAAAAAAAGTACTGACCTCAAATTTTTGAGTACATTTATTATTTAATTGTGCTTATGCTTGTATATGGAGGAGTTTAACAAAAGGCCTGACCTCTGACCACATGCATCCTTATGCAACATCGTCTGACTAATTAGGAAATCCATAAGGCCATCCACAGATCATAACAGACATCAGGCCACATGGCAATTCCAAAGATAAGAGAGAACTTTATTGTAGGTGCATTTTGCAAACATTGCTCTGGTGCCAAGCCTTGAGAGTAACACCTCATTTACCGCATTCTCTTTTGATTGAGGTCATTACTAAGAGTGTGTTGACTTAAGAGAGACTGATTGCACCCTTGGAAAAGAAAGTGGAAGAACACCACCCAACGTCCGCAAACAACAGCAGCTCATTTGTGATATACACATTTGTATGGTCTATTTTCAGCCCCAGGGTTTATGGTTATTGGAAAGGCGTTGCCCTCTCTCTCCTTTCCGAGAAGGAGTCAATATTTCTCTGTCTCTCCCTCCATTCACAGCTAATCCAATTTAATGTCAGAAAAACGGTCCAGCTGAGAGCAGAATGGCATATTTCTCAGACATATAAAGCAGTGCATATATACACATGTGCACGCACACACACTCACAGCAGCTGTGCCTCAGCTGAGAGCAAATGCAGGTTGACAGGCAATTCTTCTTGGATGTCGCTTCTATTGTCTGTCGCTGCAGTTTTGTTTTCCCGAGTTCCTGCACTCAGAAGCAGGATGCAGCAGCTGCAAGAGCGTTTGTGATGGTCGGATCACATCGCTGTATCAGTATTATGCAGATGAGACCAAAGGATCTGGGAGGAAATGGAAAAATCATGTCTAACGGTAACGCCGGGCTTCCTTATCACATACGGTACCACACCAGATCAAATGACAGGCTCGCTTTCACTCTCTTTATCTCTCTCTCAGTCGTACAAACAAAACAACCCTGCACACACACACACCAACATGCACAAAACACAAATTGCGATTCCAGTAAACGACAAAGAACAGCATTTCCCTTCCGATTGTTCTGGCAATAAAAGCCAGATTAACAATAATGGATTATAGGGTGACTCTGAATTACAGTCACCTGTACTCATGAGACATTCATTGCAGTTTCATCAAAACAGCCTGTGACATGTGATCCTTCCAGCTTTTACTGGAATACCGGCTGTAGGATTCCACACTCTACGAGGAAGGAAGCAATAGTATTTAAACACATACACACGTAAACAATAAAAACAACAGTCTGAAGAAACAGAAGTGGAGAAAAGTTATAAAATCAGTATGTGCGAGCATTGCTTTACTGGTAGTGGCATGATATAGGGCGAATATGAATACAACTGGGAAGCTTAAGCATAATCATCTATCATTATGTACTGTATAAAGTCTTACATGAATAGGTAATCCTAAACTAGTATGGGATAACATTCGTTAAGTCATTTGGATTATATATTAAAAACATTTTAGTGTTCTACTTTACATGTTATCACTTGTGGCAAGTAAAAAATAAAAAGATAAATACATATACTGTAAAAAAAATTTTTTTTACTACTGACTGTAAAAATGCTGCATTAAAAACCTGTTAATTGGTTTACAGTAATTTCCTTTACACTATATATGGTAAAAAAAAATTGCAGTATATCTGTTGGGACATTTAATGTAATTTTACAGTAAAATGCTGTTAAATGTACAGCTTTTGGAAGTGGAAAAAAAACATTAATTTACAACGAAAAAAAACCTTTAATTGACATTCTCAGAAATCTCTGTGACAGATCACATTATATGGTTTTTCATTTAAATAAACTATGTTTCTTCTAAGATTTTTTATCAGTTATGTACATTAGGGTTGTATGTTAAATCATATGTTGTTAAATAAATGTTTGATTGCATTATTTTGGTGTCATGTGATACCATGATGATGTTTTGTATTTGCATGACACTGGGCACCTTCTATACATTAATATTCATTATTCATTAATATTCCAATATCTTGTGGAATAGCTACTTGTGGTGAACTTTGTCAACAGTGGGCTTTCACTTTACCACCATGGCTTTCACTATATCATAAAGGTTAAAAATAGACTTTAATAATTTGGTATAATCACTTTCTTTTCTTTTCTTTTTACCATATTCTGGCAACCATGGCTGCAGACTTTTGGACAAATTTAAAAGATTTTATTATTTTTATTTTTTTTTAATGTAGGAATTCTTTATTTTATAGTGCTTTAAATTAGAATAAAACATTACAATTGGCCTTTCTATTTTAGTACAGGTACTTCTACAGAGCAACCAAAATATCCCATAACATAAAGTCATAAATATATATTTTTAATAAATAAAATGCAAAATAGAGTTTCATGGTCCGTAAGAAATATGTGTAACATGTGTATACGTGGACAAAGCACTTTAGGACATAATAACTCCAAACAAAAGAGGAGGGACAATGGTTTTGAATCCAAGTGGAATCTGAATCAGATCTTCTGGTTTTGGTGTTCCACTTGACCAGCATGTCCAGCTTGTGTTTTGTCTGTACTGTTGCTGTAAACACCACCAAAATAGAGCTACAGATCCCAGGGTCTGTGATGTCACAGTACTGTGATGATTGTGCTAAATCCTGCACTCTATGTTTAGCTAGTGCCTTCATTTAAGTCTCAAACCGGGAAATGATGAGCCCTAGGCCGTATCTGGCTTTGTCCTTTTTAGGTTAAGTGATGTATCTGATGACAGCTATGTGTCAAGCTGTCAAGGCTGTATGGTCAAACACTATGACAAACTAGCCAAAATTAGCTGCATTTCAAAAATAAATGGTGTACTTATGAGTGAGAAGAGGATTATTATTGTAAACTAAAAAATAAGATGAAAACTACTGACAGAAAAACAGAACATACAGAAAATAGGCCAAGTAAACAAAAAACTAAACAAAACTAGATGGAAACAATTCATTTGAAAACATTTGTAAACAAACAAAATATGCAAAGTAAACAAAACTAAAAAAATGAATCCCCCCCCCCCCCCCCCCCCCCCACACTATGATGAAACGTTCATATGAAACATTTTCATAACCTGAAATAACTTATCCAGAGTAAACCAAAAACTAAACTACACTTTAAAAAAAACTACAATGAAACGATTCATATAAAAACATTTTTGTAAAATGTGAAAAAGTAAACTAAAAACTAAATTAAAAAACTAGCTGGGGGAGGGGGAAAAAAAAATCACATAAAAACAATTGATTTAAAAATATTTTTGTAAAATTGAGAAAAACCTTACAATATTTGAAAATAGTATTAAAATTACAATTAATTTGAAAAAAAACAAAAAAACAACCTCTACTCCAAAAAGGAAACCATTTCAATATTTACACAAAGCTAATGCCAGCATGCACAGGACTTATCAGCACTGAACTGAAAATAACCACGAAAACCCCAGAACATGTACAGTATATAAAAAGCATGAAATACACAAATTGCTGATCTAAACACTTGCATGAGTTTTCCTGAGAGAATGTTTTCCCAACCCACTTCACTAGAGTAAATATGCAGCATTTACAATAACATACAGTCTGTGCGTGCATAGTTTTGGTCGGGGAAATATGCAATGCAATCAGCAGGAGAATCTTAGCATGGTAAAAAAAAAAAAAAAAAACAGAAGAATGAAGGGAACTCTTTCAAACTGACTTCCAGTAAACCCTCCTCTTACTGCAACGGTTTCTCTCACAACAGGGAGCTGTTTCTTCAGACACACCAGAAAAAAAAAAAATCATATGCAGCTCATTTACGGGCACTAATCCAGCAGCTGCAGTAAAGGACAAATATATAGACACACGCTGATACATTAAACGTGCTGTGCCTAAAAACAATCCCACTTTGCATGTTTATTTAGCACTTTTAAGTGGACACTATGTGATATTTGACATCCATTTTTACCGCCATCAAAATACAATACATCAGCCCATGAACCATAACAGAGTTTGAACTCTCCAAACAATCTCCTCATATGTCAAGAATCCCTTTACTAACCTCGAAGGTTATGTTAACTCAAACTGAGAAGTAATTCAAACATACGGAATGCACAAGAAATCACGATGGGTGTTTTCTCGCCATACACAGATCTCTCTGCTGCACCACAAGTCATGCCCTACACAGCCAGAGCAGTCTGGCACGGGATGGATGACAAATGCACTCATTTGAATATAATGTAAGAATCGGGTGCCATTTGGCACACCCCAGCCCTCACCTGCCCCCACCCTCCTGCCTCTTACTGGAAACCCAGACAGCTGCTCGACTCACTTTCACAACCTCTCCTGACACCTCCCGCAGGGTTTAATTAGGTCGCCTGGCAGAGCTCAGCTGCTGGAAAACACAGCCAGTAAAAAAAAAATAAAAAAAAAAAAAAAAAAAAAAAAAAAAAAAAAAAAAATAAAAAAAAAAAAAAAACAAAAAAAAAAAAAAAAAAAAAAAAAAAAAAAAAAAAAATGGCAGGAAACCTCCGCTGCTGACCATATGACATCACTGCAGCGGGGTGGACAGGCCTTTCAGGTCTGAGTGCAGCGAGTGTAAATAAGATCGTGTTACTCACGGCACTGAGCATGCGAGCGTGACACTCAAGTATCAAGTGGAATTAGGAGCCATGCTGACATACCAGTTGTGATGTTATTTTTGATTTGCAATTAACAGCCATTAATGGGATGTGGATATTTTAGTGGCTACATATAACACTAGGGAGCAATAAGTCATGCAGTCACTCAGAAAACATGCATGTTGTGACTAAATGACATTGCTGCACATCTGGAGGCGGATGTACTGTTATCAAAGTCAAACTGTTTCTTGTTACACATGAGTTAGAAGTATGATATGCCATCAAGATATCTAAGCTCTGTCCCTGTCTTGTGTGTATTAATTGCATTGTGTTCTAATATGCTATGTATTTTGTTCAAATTATTTTCTAATGTTAAACAATTGTTGTAAACTTGTTTAATTGTGTTATTTTAAACAGTAAACTTCTTTCAATTTAAACAGTAAACTTGTTGATAGATATATTTATATAGACACACACAGACACACACGTCTGGAATAATTTCATTTTTATATGAAAATGGTTGCCATCACAGGAATGAATGAAGTTAAAAGGTATATTCATAATATTTCCATTGTCATGGAATAATGCAGCCTTGGTGAGCATTAAAAAAAAAAAATTCCACAAGTCACACTTAAACGTCATTAGATACAAAATATCACAAAATGGCATCTGCAAACAAATGATGCAAGAGCATTTCTCAGAACTATGTTAGTTTCCTGAAGGTCCTCAAGTTTACACAGAGGTGTAAAGAAACCATATTTGTAGTTCATCACATTAACTTCAAAAAAAAAAAAAATGTTTCCACATAATTTGATGACTAAAAGATGTGCTTGTGCTAATAAATGGCACCTTATATTTAATGCAGTGCTATTTTGTGTGTGGATTATGTGCCCAAATACTTTCTGGTCACTGTATGATAAGTATAATATGATAAGCAAAGAAAATTTTATATACTACTACATAATGCAGTTCAGACACGTTAAAAATCACAAATTAATGTTTTGTCCTCAATAACTGTTGATAGGGCTAAGCCTCCACAAATGTTACACGTGAGCGCCCACAAGTGGACAAAGTTAATATAACATCAGTCAACTTATTAAATAAAGGCATACTGTGTTTTTTCCCTGGCCATCACTAAGTTCTGGCCAGGCTACAGCACCAGGATCAATATTACATCTCAAACTGTACACTGGAATTGGTTTCATTCAGTAGGTTTCAACAACCTCGAACAGTTTTGTACTTTTGAGAGGATTACTGTAAACTGATCGATGTCTGCGAGTTCCATTATTCACGTCTGTAAATTTAAGGCCGCTTAGATTATCGAATACAGTAAACCAAAGTTCAGTAAAGTCCTGTGAATTGCTGGCTGCACTGTTACCGTTACATTACAGTGCAAAGGAGAAGACATGAGCTCCAAAACACTAACGATTCCAGCTCGTTTACTCTGTTATTGCTTCCACAAACCTCGTCGTGTTTTTCACGTGGATCCGGCGCGACTGTACTATGGGTCGCCGCAGGTGGCGACGGGATCAGCCGTTCGCACCGTGGACCTCCGCAGCGATACCGTCACCAAACCCGGAGCAGCCATGCGCAGAGCCATGGCAGAGGCAGAGGTCGGAGACGATGTGTTCGGAGAAGACCCTACGGTTAATGGTTAGAGATTGACACACAGTCAGTTGCGTGCTTCTGTTAAGTCAGACTCTTATTCTGATAAGTTTAAAGGCTCCAGGTGTGCTTAATTATGATTCCATCTGTTAAAACCATAAAAACAGATGGGGTAAATAGAACATTGCTCCCCTTTGGTAATGGCCATGAGAGGGCGCTCCGCTCGCATCCGTTAAGCCAGATAAAGACTAAAATATAAGATACTTTTGATTTACTGTATTTTTCGTCAATACATAATTACCATACTTCATTTTGTCATAATTCTGATCGCTGTACTATTAAATATATTTTAAAAAGTGAGAATTGCAGTTCAGGACTTTCAATCAGTAGTGTATTTATAGGTGCATCTCAATAAATTAGAATTTGTCGTGGAAAAGTTCATTTATTTCATAATTCAACTCAAATTGTGAAAATCGTATATTAAATAAATTCAATGCACACAGAATGAAGTAGTTTAAGACTTTGGTTCTTTTAATTGATGATGGTGGCTCACATTTAAGAAAAACCTCGTAAGCTCTTGTTGCCGTTCCTCTGCCTAAAAAAAGAAAATACAAAACATTAGAGACCAATCAGACATGTGTGCCAGTCACCTTGTGTGAGGCTATGGGAGCTAACCTGTCTCTCTGCTTTCTGTAATGCAGCATCCATGTCTCTCTGGCTGTACTTCAGAAACTCTATAATGGAGTCCTCAGTCTTCACTGGCTGTTTTAATGTGGGAACCAGCAAGTCCAGAACAGTTGGATCTGGCACCACAGTTTCCACTGGCTAGAGGTTAACAGACATTGTAAAATGGGCTCCAATGTGCAAAAGACTGAATGGTTTCAGTGCCAAGTCAGAATGTTAAAGATGCAAAACAAAGCATTGACATTTGTGTCATCATCTTACTGGTGGAGGCAGATCATCCAGCAGCTTCATACGGTCACTGTGAGACTTCTGCTTTACTTCAGACTTCGCAGCCTCCATCATCCTAAAATGCCCACAAAAAAAGGTTTGCATGATCATTGTAACGTGTGCACTCTAGATTTTGATCACAATATAGATACGATACGTTGCATTAGGCCCTTTAAAGGTGCTGTATGTAGGATTGACACTGAGTGGTTGAACTAGGTACTGCAGTCCAAATTCAAAATATAGGAGATGTTTTTTTTCACCCAGTCCCTCCTCCTCAGACTTGACACACACGCAGGTTGCCAGATTGACGACACCAACAAGAACGAGCGCACTTGACGATGAATGAAATTAAATATGCTGTGTTTTCCGCCAACTGGCAACCCTGTGTGCCAAAATACAATTGGGTAAACTGGCAGTGGGCGGGTTTCACAAAGCAAAACAGAGCTCGACATTCCGGCTCAGAATGCACATATTCAAAGGAGAATAACTGACTGTAGCATTGTTTTTCAGATAAACAAGTATGTTAACTTAGCATGTTTCTTAAATATCTGCAACATATTATGGTATTTTATGCTTTAGTAGAGTCAAAAAACGTACATA
>JADLZN010010088.1:0-22500 GCA_018155175.1 Sinocyclocheilus anophthalmus
TATATACAGTGGGGCAAAAAGTATTTAGTCAGCCACCAATTGTGCAAGTTCTCCCACTTAAAAAGATGGAAGAGGCCTGTAATTTTCATCATAGGTATACATCAACTATGAGAGACAAAATGAGAAAAAAAAAAATCAAAAAAATCACATTGTATGATTTTTAAAGAATAAATTGGTAAATTCCTCGGTAAAATAAGTATTTGGTCACCTACAAACAAGCAAGATTCTGGCTCTCACAGACCTGTAACTTCTTCTTTAAGAGGATCCTCTGTCCTCCACTCGTTACCTGTAATAATGGAATCTGTTTGAACTCGTTATCAGTATAAAAAAAACACCTGTCCACAACCTCAAACAGTCAAACTCCAAACTCCACCATGGCCAAGACCAAAGAGCTGCAAAGGACACCAGAAACAAAATTGTAGAACTGCACCAGGCTGGGAAGACTGAATCTGCAATAGGTAAGGAGCTTGGTGTGAAGAAATCAACTGTGAAAATGGAAGACATACAAGACCACTAATAATCTCCCTCGATCTCGGGCTCCACGCAAGATCTCACCCCATGAGGTCAAAATGATCACAAGAACCACAAGGGGGTGGACCTAGTGAATGACCTGCAGGGAGCTGGGACCAAAGTAACAAAGGCTACCATCTGTAACACACTGCGCCGCCAGGGACTCTAATCCTGCAGTGCCAGACGTGTCCCCTTGTTTAAGCCAGTACATGTCCAGGCCCGTATGAAGTTTGTTAGAGAGCATTTGGATGATCCAGAAGTCATATGGTCAGATGAAACCAAAATAGAACTTTTTGGTATAAACTCAACTTGTCGTGTTTGGAGGAGGAAGAATGCTGAGTTGCATCCAAAGAACCCCATACCTACTGTGAAGCATGGGGGTGGAAACCTCATGCTTTGGGGCTGTTTTCTGCAAAGGGACCAGGACGACTCATCCGTGTAAATGAAAGAATGAATGGGGCCATGTATCGTGAGATTTGAGTGAAAACCTCCTTCCATCAGCAAAGGCATTGAAGATGAAACGTGGCTGGGTCTTTCAGTATGACAATGATCTCAAACACACCGCCCGGGCAACGAAGGCGTGGCTTCGTAAGAAGCATTTCAAGGTACTGGAGTGGCCTAGCCAGTCTCCAGATCTCAACCCCAGAGAAAATCTTTGGAGGGAGTTGAAAAACCATGTTGCCCAGCGACAGCCCCAAAAAAATTACTGCTCTAGAGGAGATCTGCATAGAGGAATGGGCCAAAATACCAGCAAACAGTGTGTGAAAACCTTGTGAAGACTACAGAAAACGTTTGACCTCTGTCATAGCCAACAAAGGGTATATAACAAAGTAATGAGATGAAATTTTGTTATTGACCAAATTACTTATTTTCCACCATAATTTGCAAATACATTCTTTAAAAATCCTACAATGTGATAATCTCATTTTGTCTCTCATAGTTGAGGAAACACTCTGATGAAAAATACAGGCCTCTCTCATCTTTTTAAGTAGGACAACTTGCACAATTGGTGGCTGACTAAATTCTTTTTTTCCCCACTGTATGTGTGTATTTCAGGTGTGTTATTCAGCATTGAAGTCACCTCCACGTTTTTCGCCGTACGAAACTACTGGCGCGGATTCTTTGCTGCTACGTTTAGTGCCTTTATCTTCAGAGTGCTGGCCGTGTGGAACAGAGATGAAGGTTTGTGTGCATTAATACGCTTTAGAAAACACATGATGTGTATGTGAAGAGTTAAAGCAATCTTCTCTCTCTCTCAGAGACGATCACGGCTCTCTTTAAAACGCGGTTCAGACTGGACTTCCCCTTTGACCTCCAAGAGCTTCCAGCGTTTGCTGTGATCGGGTCAGTTCTGTTCGATTATTTCTTCTTGTTTCTGGGCATTGTTGTGTACCACATCAGTGTAAAAATTATTTCCATATGTAATGTGTCTCGGTTACCAGTAAAAAAATCTTAATTGATTAACTAGTGAATCAAAATATAGAGGCTAAAAAAAGTGTGATAAATTTTATATTGATGCATTCGATATTCCTCGGTGTATTTAAGGATATTGAGAATATGTTGTATCGCTAAAGCTTTTAAAGCAAGGGCATTGTTTGCATTGAAAACAAAATCAGGATTAAACAACATATCCAGTTGTCTTAAAGCTGGTTGACTTTATTATGTTTTTGTAATGGGTTTTTTTTGTCCTGGTATTTATGACTTACTGTACACTGAGCAATCATTTCACCGTGATAAGTGCTCCTTGGATATTGCTCATGTGCGTGTGTTTTTAGCACTTTGTACCCAGCCAGATATTTGATGAGAAGCCGCAAACAACAATCATTAAGGAAATATGAATCAGTATGACACATATGGGCATTTTATCACACATAATAAAATCGGCCTGAGTGTCTCTCTGCAGATAGCCAGCGGGCTTTGTGGCGCTTATTTGGTTTAATTTGAAGCTTCGTGTGCAGTTTATGCAGAAAACATGAACAAGCAAAACTATTAAACAAGTTCCTCCAGAAGAAGTAACGTGGTACCCGGGTTATATAGGTAACTGAAACGGAAACCTTTTTTATTTTTGTTGTACTGAAATAAGTTAAATATATCACAACCTTGATTACAAAACTTTTTTTTTTTTTGTTACAATGAAATTTTTTTTTCCAGCATGCCATGGAGATATGGTCATTCTCCTTCAGTTCACCCTTATGCGCTGGCAAAAATGATTTTCTTTCTTAGTATTTTTGTCTTGTTAAATATCTAAACATTCTTGAATCAAAATACATTTGCTTCAGAAACAAAATATTTCATTTTTTTTCCTGAAAAATATCAACATTTTCTTAGTTTTGGTTAAAACAACAACAAATATGTGCCAATAATCTTAATTCTTAATTAATCTTAAGGGAAAAATAATCTTTTTGCTTAAAAGTAGATAAGTTTTGAATTAAGTTTATTTTTCTTACTCCATTGGCAGATCTTTTTCTCTTTAAGCACAAGATTACAAAATTGTAATTTTTTCTCAGAAAACAAGACTTAATATCTTATGTAATTTTGCTTCTCAAGTAAATGTATGTTGATTTAAGAATGTTTAGATATTTGAAACAAGACTTAACTTACTGCATGTTGAAGTTAACTTATGCAAGTTTAAATTAAGATGTACTAAAAAAAATCGGCCCAATAGTATCTTAATTGACATCTAAAAATCCCCAAAGCTTTCTGAAAGCAATCCAGTCATTTCAAACACAGTTGTCTGTACAGATTGAGGTCTATTCACATGTTTAATGTGTCTGATTGTGTTTCAGGCGTCTGTTGTATCCCGCGCTCGTCACTCTACTGATTTCTACACTCTCTTTCCCTCCGGGCTTTGGGCAGTTTATGGCCGGACGTACCACACACACACACACACACACACTCACCAGGTTTGTTTTTATGGTTTATGGGACTCTCCAGAGGCGTAATGGTTTTTATACTGTACAAACAGTATATTCTATCGCCCTACACCAACCCTACCCCTAAACCTACCCCTCACAGGAGACTTTCTGCTATTTCAGATTTTCAATACACTCCATTCTGTGTGATTTATAAGCGTTTTGAAAAGTGGGGACATGGGGTAATGTCCTGAAAAGTCACCATCTCCTTGTAATACCTGTCATACCTTTGTCATACACAAGTTATGTCAGCAGGTTGTCACAATGCGTACCCACACACACACACCACACCCACACACACACACTCTCTCTCTCTCTCTCTCTCCTCACACACACACACACACACACACATTCCAAACACTCATAACACGCCACGCAAACTCTATCTTCAGACACAACACACACACACACACACTCACTCAACACACACACACCTCTCTCTCTCTAACACACACACACACACGCCACACACTCACACACTACACACACACACCACACCACTCACTTACCAGGAACACCTCTTTCTCACACACACACACACACATACACTCCCTCACTCAATCACACACACACACACACACTCCTCTCTCTCACACACACACACACAAAAAAACACACACACCACACACACTCGTTCTCTTTAATCGGACTGGATGATGGGGGGGGGGGGGGGGCAACTACAGGCTTCATAACAGCCGGTATGGACTTCATCTTATACAAACACGGCAAATAATCCTTTTTAATCCGTTTTTTTTGTTGTAATAAAAATGCATCAAACATCCTAAAAGGATGTTACGTTGTCAAGTGTAAAGTTAATTTATGTTGTGTTGAACTCACAAAGATTGTTTCAAAGCAGCTTTACATTAATAAAGTAACAGGAAAGTAACTATGTTAATGTTGTAAAATGAATCAAGTATGAAACAGTTCAGTTCAATTCAATGTGAATTCAGCTCTAAGTAAGATAATGGTGTCATTTATTCAGCTCAATTTAGTATGTTGTTTTAATTCATTTCAATGTTGCCAAAGTTAATGAAGAAACGAGTTTAATTTGGCTATAAGCAGATATACAGAAGACAACTGGATCATTATTCAGAGATTAAGTTGTTTCAATAATTTAACAACACATTTGCATGTTCATATCTGGGTTATTAAAGTTAACTGAAATTAAAGCTAAAACCATTAAAAATTATTTTCGTTGCTGTTAAATTAAAAACGCAACATTGCAAACATTTTTAAATGTTATTTTATTTAACTGATGTTACTAAAATCACGCAAATATAAATAAATAAAATTAAGACACTGACATGCACATAAAAAAACTACAAAAAATTATTAAAAGAAATTGCTAAAAATTAAAATTAAACTGAAAATATAGAAATAAAATCGAATTCAAAATATTAACAAAAAATACAAATAATTAAATTATATTAAAATCATAAGGAGTCATATTTGCATGTAAGAGGATTGTTAGTAAATTATTAGTTTAGTTCTAAATTTTCTGATACTTCACGATCAGGGAAAATTTGATGTTGATAATAATTTGTTTATTTTATAAAAATTTTTTAGAGAAAATATCTTAAAATATGTTCTGACCTGTATCCCTATAAGCAAAGTATGTTTTTTTCAGCATAAAACTATCAAAATAGAGAGGTTTGTTAAATAAGAAAATAAATAATACCAGATTTTTGTTACTAAAATGTAGTTTGTTGTTATACGCTTAACAGCAGGAGACCCTGGTTTCATTTTTGCAATCGCCTTGGACGAAGCAAGGAATGACGGAAGATTTAAATTAGGACAGTCACTCGGCGCTGGAAACATCGCAGGCTAACGTCTTCGTGATCATCGTCACTATTTCTAGTTATGAAGGTAAATAAACACACAAACATCTAACAGCATATTATCATTGTTTGGATTGATTGTTGGTTTGAAGGGCTGGTGTTCTGTGGAAACGCCTGGACAGTAACTTCCTGACCAGTCCTCCAGAGCATTATGCCCCACGTTAAAAAAACCCTGAGGTCATTAACATATGTGACCCATTTGCATATCAACACCTATACGTTATTTACGCTTCACCGTCCTGATGAAGACGAACCAACCCCAGAATTAAAGTCACTGGTGAGGAAACAGTGTGTGTGAGAGAGTGTGAGGGGAGTGTGAGTGTGAGTGAGTGTGAGGTGTGTGAGTGATGTGTGTCTGTGTGAGTGAGTGTGAGTGTGTGAGGGAGTGAGTGTGTGTGGGGAGTGTGTGTGTGTGTGTTTGTGAGTGTGTGTGTTTGTGAGTGTGTGTGAGTGAGTGTGTGAGTGTGTGTGTGTGAGTGTGTGGGCGTGTGTGTGTGTGAGTGAGTGGGGAGTGTGGTGTGGAGTGTGGGGTGTGTGAGTGTGTGTGGAGGGTGTGTGAGTTGTGTGAGTGGTGTGTGTGTGGTGTGAGTGTGTTGAGGTGTGTGTGGGTGTGTGAGTGGTGAGTGAGTGTGAAGAGTGGTGTGTGGTGAGTGTGTGAGTGTGTGTGGTGAGTGTGTGAGTGTGTGAGGAGATGTGAGATGTGTGTGTGTGGTGAGGTGTGAGTGAGAGTTGTGTGTGTGGTGTGTGTGTGTGTTGGACAGTGTGTGTGAGAGTGAGAGTGAGAGCGGAGATGTGTGTGGTTACCTGCATGAGTTGTGTCGCACCCATGCGGACCCCACATCCCACGTGACAGAACCCGGTCAAAACCCGTCATGACACAGGAAGTGATGTCGTCAGTGTTGTCATGGGGACAAGTGCCCTGCGTGTTTTTAGCTGATCAGGAACCTTCGGCGTAACCTGTGTGTCTTTAATCTGGAAACACTTGTTTATGATTCTGGGGGAAATTTGTCCCCTGAATCGAGCTAAATCTGACAAAACCTGCCTTTGGGGAAATCCGAGGATGGAAGTACCATTTTTAAGTAATGTTTTTAAAATATAAATGTTTTATTTATTTTATTTTCAAAACTTTTTATGTGGGGTAGCTAATCATTAGTAAAACATTTATTATTATTATTTTTTTTTTTTTAGGTTGAAATGTCCTAACTATATAGAAACGGTTTAACTCTTAAAATAGTCATAAACAGGTTTGTGGAAGCACACATTTTTGATTTTAACAATTTAAGTTATACAAAATAACAACAATACAAGATTTTTATTTTAAATAAATACATTTATAAGAATATTCAGTGATAATTAAAATATAAGTAAGTATGGTATGTATTATGTTGTGTGTGTATCAGTTTTTAAATTTCAATAATATTCATGGATATAAACTCGACACATATTATAAACTCATGATATTAAAATGTATATATTAAAAAAATTAAATATATATGTACATTTTAATAGTCCATGTGTCTTTATTTCAAAGACTTTCATTATTAAATGAATGGAAGTTTAAAACTATACATTTACAGCATCTATATATTATTCAGTTTTTTTGCTAATATTACACTGTGTGTGTGTGTGTGTGTGTGTGTGTGTGTGTGTGTAATCTATATATATACAGTGCCGTGAAAGGTTTTTGGCCCCTTTTCTGTTTTTTTTTATTCATGTTGTTTGTTTGTCACACTTTAATGTTTCAGATCATCAAACTAATTTTAATAGTACACAAAGATAATGCAAGTAAATACAAAAATGCAGTTTTTAAATGATGATTTAATTTATTAAGGGGAAAAAAGCTGTCCAAACATATCGAGCCCCTTTTTTTTCAACGTAAAAGTATGCCCGCTCCTGTTAAATAATGAAAGAACTGCAATTAACCACATTATTTTAGAAAAGCTGAGTTAAATTTCACTAGCCACACCCAGGCCTGATTGCTGACAGACCTGTTGAATCAAGAAATCAGTTAAATAGAACCTGTCTGACAAAGTGAAGCATGCTTAAATGGCAACACATTATGCTGCGATCTAAAGAAATTCAACAACAGATGAGAAACAAAATAGTTGACATGTATCAATCTGGAAAGGGTTATAAAGCCATTTCTAAGGATTTGGGACTCCAGCGAACCACGGTTAGAGCCACTATCCACAAATGGAGAAAACTTGAAACAATGGTGAACCTTCCCAGGAGTGACCGGCCTACCAAAATTACTCCAAGAGAGCAACAACGACTCATCCAGGAGGTCATTAAAAGAACCCAGAACAACATCTAAATAACTGCAGGCCTCACTTGCCTCAATTAAGCTCAGTGTTCATGATTCAACAATAAGAAAGAGACTGGGCAAAAACAGCATCCATGGGAGAGTTCGAAGACGAAGACGAAGGCTCATCTCACGTTTGCCAAAAAATATCTTGATTATCCAAGACTTTTGGGCAAATATTCTGCGGACTGATGAGACAAAAGTTGAACTTTTTGTGTCCCGTTACATCTGGCGTAAAACAACACAGCATTTCATAAAAAGAATTATAGCCAGCAGTTGGTGTAGTGTGATGCTCTGGGGCCTTAGACTGGAACAAAACTTGCCATAATTGACGGAACCATGAAGTCTGCACTCTATCAGAAAATCCTGAAAGAAAATGTCCAGCCGTCAGTTTGTGACCTCAAGCTCAAACACACTTGGGTTATGTAGCAGGACAATGATCCCAAACACACCAGCAAGTCCAGCTCTGAATGGCTCAAGAAAAAAAAAATTAAGGTTTTGGAGTGGCCAAACCAAAGTCCGGACTTAAATCCGATTGAGATGCTTAAACAGTCCATTCATGCTCGAAAAAACCCTCCAATGTGGCTGAATTAAACAATTCTGCAAAGAAGAGTGGACCAAAACTCCTCCACAGCGATATGAAAGACTCACTGCCAGTTATCGCAAACACTTGACTGCACTTGTTGCCAAAGCGTGGCACAACCAGTTATTAGAATTAGGGGGCAATTACTTTTTCACGTAGTGCCAGGCAGGTTTGGACAGATTTTTCCCTTAATAAAATAAATAATCAATTAAAAACCGCATTTTGTATTTACTTGCATTATCTTTGTATATTAAAATTTGTTTTAATGATCTAAATCTTTTAGTGTTAGAATATGCAAAAAAACAAGGGAGGCAAAAACCTTTCAGCGGCACTGTATATGTGTGTGTGTTTGTGTTTAATTTGAGGCATAATAATAGAAAGGAGGAAATTTGGGGAAAAAATGCTGGCAGGTGGAGAGAAAGAGAAGCGCAGATTTTGGATGGATCTGTCCATTTTTCAGTGCCAGGAGAGAGCGAATGAGAGGAAGAAAGGAAGGAAGGAGAGAATATTATACAATGATCTCTCTATCCACCCACAGCTTTCAAACACTCTCCAACATAATTCACACTTACGCAACATTCACACTAAATCCCATCTCTACCTCCAGCAGGAGCCCTTCTGTTCTTGCAGGACCATCGATTGTGTGTGTCGCGGTGTGTGTGTGTGTGTGTGGTGTGTGTTGTGTGTGTGTGTGTGTGTTGAAAACCACTTCGCTAATTTACGAAGGTCATTTCTGGATTTCTCCATTCGTACCAAGTGACAAGGCGAGTGTGTGTTTATCTTCTGATCCTCTCTCTGTGTGGTGTGTGGGTGTGTGTGTGTGTGTTACGTATGTTTCTAATTATCAAAGAAAAAGAAATGCAATTCCAGAATGGAGCAAAAAGTTCAGAAGGGTGCGTTGTGTGCCTTTGCTTAATATAAGAATTTACTCAAATAAAGAGTTGGGAAATAAAAGAGACGATATTTTGTGTGTTACTAATGAGGTCACACTCCCACACACAAAGACACACTTTTTCTTTGTTCTGTTTTGCTTTTTACAAAGTTTTGTCAAACTTTTATTTGCATGTTGTTAAAAGTATTTGGAATCTAGTTTTTCTGTTGTTATGAGATAACTAATAATATTCTAAAGTATAAACAAAATGTATAATTTCAAATGAAGGTATAATTAATAATAAGTTATATACATATATTTTTAATTTATTATATATATAATTTATAATATTTGGTTACACTTTAAAGCTGTCCTTATTCAAGTGTAATTATACATTTAAGTACTGAGTAATATTACTTAACTACATGCACTTATATGGTTAGGGTTAGGAATTGGGTTTGCTTGCATGTAATTATGCATAATTATTGTTATTATAATAGTAAGAACATGAAACGTGTAACAAGGATATGCTTTTGATACTGAAAAAAAACAAATGTCAAACTCTCCAGGGACCCAAAAAACACCATCAGACAACAGTAGGGTTTAAAATACAGCTTTGCCAATCTATTATATAATACTTATAACCGTACAAATTGTTTTATTTCTCTTTTTTTTTATTCTTGTAATGTTCCAAATAGTTGATTGTGGATGAAATTGTCAGAAAGTAGCTTTTTTTGTGTGAACATTTTGTTTACATCTGACATTTAACTTTCTATTTTAGTCTGATCAGGAAATCATACAGTCTAAGCATAAAATGTCATGCAGATTACAGGTGTGACAGATTTTTGCGTCAGATGTATAACGAAGCGTTGATCTCTAAGGATATTTGGGGATTTTGATGTGTTGTGATGCACACAGGCGCATGTGTGAATAATATCACACCCCTCTGGTTTATCATATGCCAGGCTATTGTGTGTGGAGAGACGGGCTGCAGACTCGCAGAAACGCCTGTAATGTGAGCTACACATCTCACATGATCACCGCCATAAACAAACTATATGACATTTCTGAATCTTTGAATCTGTTTCAATTAAATAGTTTTTTGGTCATTGCTGTTTTTAATTTTTATTTCGCACAGGTGTGTCACTGCTGTTGTTCTGTAATAACCAGCAATGTAATTTTGTCACACTACACAACAAAATAGCTTGTTACTGAAAAATTACTGTCATGCTACTGAAAAATGAATTCTACCGAGTTAGCAGCTTTGCTGCTTTTAGTTAGTTAATCCCTCAACACCAGTGTTAATTTCGTTGATGAATAATTTTCGTCAACGGCATTTTTTTCACTGACGACAACGAGACGATAACGAACTAAAACTCTTTTTGAATGACAGAAACTATGACCTAAATCTATTGACATTTTCGTCAACAAATAAAAACGAGACGAAAATGTTAGGGAGGGACGATTTGGGAAGAGATTCATTCAGAACGAAACTGCTGTGTGGTTCGGAGGTTAGATGCGTACATGTGAACCGGCGGGACATAAGCTAACATACACTTGCTGCACATCGCATAAAACGTTCAAAAATGTCAATATGTGGGAGTAAGAGAAGAGCAGACATATGGATAAATCTGACGACGCAAGAGAGAACTCAATTTGGTCCGGTTTTCTGAGTGCAGACACTGAAGCATAACGTTACACACACAGAAAGCGCCTCTCACAGCCCACGAGTACTCTTTCGCCTCGCATGAAAGGAGAATTACACACAAAATTATGTTGAAAATTCCGTTTTGATGAGTATTCACGTAAACACAATTGATTACATCTTAAGTGAACGTAAACAGCAGGGAAAACGTGTATCAGTACATTGCATCCATTGCATCTGTGCATTCGGTTTTAAAGGGACAGCAGCCTAATTTAATTGCTATTATCTGAGTCATTGATGTTAATCAAGCAACAAAAGAAAGACAGAAAATCACGCACTGCTCTTGACTGAAAAACTTTAGTAGCCATAAAGATTAATCTAAATTTATGAATAGAAATAAATAGGTCTGCTTGAAAGAATGAAGAATATGGTAAACAAGCTGCTATAAAGAATGCATAATAAGCCTATATAACCATTGGCATTTCATTAAAAATAATCCCATGTTCTTGTTCTTTATGAGAAGTGCTTTTATTTAATTTAAACATAAAGGCATGTTATGTGTCACCGCAGTTAAATCGGTGTCCTTAAAACCTTAATATCAAACCTATATAACGAGTTTTGAAATTTTAGAGAAATGCTTAATAAAAGCATTACACTGTAACTAAACACTCACCATTAGATTTAACAAAAACAAATTACTGTAGTTTCGTCGACTAAACTCTTATTAATAATTTAGTCAACAACTAAAAACAATTCAGATTAAAGACTAAAATATGACTAAAACTAAATGGCATTTTAGTCAAAAGACTATGACTAAAACTAAATCTAAATTTGCTGTCAAAATTAGCACTGCTCAACACTGATTATATTATTGGTTAATATTGTTTTTTTCCTCTCTCCTTGGTTATATAAGCAGAGATAGAGAAAGCTATTAGATTTTGTTAAAATAGTTTTGTTTATGTTTTAATGAGTATTACTGTTGTTTTTGTGCAGTTCTGGATGTCTGCTTTAGCCACAACTCTTCCTGTACCATGTGGAGCCTTTATGCCTGTTTTCGTCATTGGTAAGTATTTGTATGTTAATTAAACTTTTAAAGCAAGACACCACAGGTTAATTGTGTAAAAAAATTGTACTAATAGATTTCGCAGTACTTCCCCCGTTGATTAATTACAGTAGTGTTAGAAGTTTTCTGAAATGTTGTGTTTAAATATTACATTAAATTTGCACTAATTTGCATACATTTCCAGAGTTTAATATGAACATTGGGTAAAGCCAGGTTCAAAATTCTTGTTTTAATTTGTTGGCATGTTAGAGTTAAAGATTTTTACTTAGGGATTTTGGATTTCTCTTTTTTTATCACTCCATAAATCAGAAAATAATGTCAACAGACAGAAAACAGACACATTTTTCGCTACAGGGTTTAGGAATAAAATGTTATATAAATCATTGTGAAGGATATATTAACAAACCCCTCTATAAAAACCTTCAGAATATAGTTAGGAATAACACTCTAAAATTTGATGCAAGTAAGTACTGCTGAATTGGAAAAAGAAACTAATTTTGTGAAAACTACCTTTAAAGATATATATGTATATTGTAATTGTAATCTACCGATGCAAGCAGATAAGTACCAAAATAAAACCTTGTGAATGATATATGAACAAACCCCTCAGTAAAAACCTTTAGAATATAGATAGGAATAAAACTCTAAGTTTTGGTGTTTGTAAGTGCTGCTGAAGTGGAGAAAAAAAAAAAACAGGCTTTAAATGCGTGTATTGTAATTGCAACCTACAGGCGCAAATAGTTAAGTACCATAATAAAACCTTGTAAATGATATATTAACAAACCCCTTTATAAAAACCTTTAGAATATATAGAGGAATAAAACTCTAAGTTTTGGTGTGTGTAAGTGCTGCTGAAGTGGAGAAAAAACTAATTTAGAGGAAACAGACACTAAAATCTATAGACGCAAATAGATAAAGTTGCCATAATAAAACCCTGTGAGACATGATATATGAACAAACCCTTCGTAAAAGCCTTCAGAATATAGAGAGGAATAAAACCCTAAGTTTAGGTGTATGTAAGTGCTGCTGAAGTGGAAAAAAAAGACTAATTATGAGGAAAAGCTTTAAATATTGTCAGATGCACATAAATACATTTTATAAAATAAACTTAAAATAAAAACTTAAATGTGTATTTTGGATATTTTCTGTCCACTTTTCTGAAAGAAGATGTTATAGAAGCAAAATAGTTAAAAAGCTCAAAATTGGCAAGTGCATAAAAAAACAATAGTTTTTTCTGTAGTATTTCATGCAGTATATTTGAAGAGTTCATTTGCAAAAAAAACGATAACTCATAAAAAAAGGTTTTTTTCAGACATCAGTTGGTTTTAATTTTTTATTGAGATCCAAGTACTAGTCAATCAAACTGCAGTTGTGTGTGTTTGATTAAGTATAATAGCTTAAAACAATACTAGGTAATTTACAAATAAAACTTAAAGTTCTGGAAGTAATTTGTTTTTTTGTTTACATATTAACAGTTGGTTTTATAGCAGAAGCAGATAACCCCAACAGTCGTTTTTTTGGCAAAAGCAGATAACTCCACATTTCATGTTTTAGAGTTTATAAAAACACTTGTTTAATCTTTGTAATTTCTTCAGATGATAATGTAGATGCCTGACAAACGTTTTTGTTGTTGTGATCATAAACTGTATGATGTGATTACACGCAATACACAGAGTGTTTCCCTCATTATTGTAACGTGCTGCTTTTGCAAGCTTCCATGAAAATGTTTTAGCTTTTATTTTCCTTTTTCGCCCTGTAGAAGATATCACCTGAATACAGCGCGCTGATTGGCTAAAATGTACTTATCGGCTTCTGTTCAAAAACAACAAAGGCGCTTGTCGGCTTCGCGATGCCTTGAAAGTGGACAAAACCGGCTTTTTTTGACAAAATGCGTTTAGGGTTCAGATCGCGCTATATGAACAGAATAATGCACGGCAATCAGCTCTTCTCTTTTTATTAAAGTGGCGTTTATCGGTTTTTGCAAATTAACTCATTTTATTAAAATGTGGCCCTGGGAGTCTGAACCTGTTGGGTTTCAGGTGCTGCATTTGGCCGTTTTGGTGGGTTGGAAAGTATGGAAGCATGGTTCAGAGGGCATGAATACCATGACATCTATCCATAGTTCCCGGAGGATACGGCTGTTGTGGTGGTGAGAAGCAAATATCTTCATAGACACGTTCCCGCACACGTCATCACAGCTGAGTGCCTTTATGGAAATGCTTCATTAGTTGTCATAGTGATTTAGAGGCTGTGGGTTGGGTCGTGGATTGTTGTTTCATGTTAGTCTTTGAAGTAGCAAGGCTGGAGCAATTATGAAACGAACAGTAACCACTTTGAATGCTATTTTAGTATAGCTTAAGGACATATGGTGAAGGGTTTAGAGAAGTGTTTGGATTTGCAATCAAATGCAATGTACAAATAGTTTTTCTCTAGAAAATGGAAATATTTCAGTATTTAAAAAAAAGGATGAGTATTGTAATTATTAGTAATATAAATATTAAATACATTTTTATAAATATTTTACACAATTGTATACATTTCACAAATATATAAAAGGTATACAGAAATGTAAAATGTAAAAATGTGATTAATTTGATCAATTTCTACCTACTTTTTATTTATATTTAAAGCACATCTAAATAGCCATTTGTGTATTTTTTTTATTGGTGACTTTGTTTTGCACGTATTTTATTGTGATGTTGTGAAACACTTTGGGCTACTTGGTGTTACTTACATTAAACGGTGCTATATAAATAAACAAGAACAAGAACCATGTTTCACTGCAAATTTAAGTGTGTATATAACAAATAAATCTTGAATCATGAAAAATAATAATACTAAAAAAGTTTTCTAAAAAAAAAAATCAAGCTATAACTAGAAGTGTAGATACCAATTTCTTTCATTTTTACAGTATGTAGATATGTTTTTTTTGTTTGAACGTTTGCACCACTGATTTTCTGTTCTGTGCAACTTGAAATTCTTTGAATTGCAATTCAGTAAATATCTCTTCTTGTCAGTTCGTGAGTATGAATTTGAATTGAATCGACTCAATAGTTTGTGTTCATTTGGTATTTTGCATTAACTTAAAGTGAACCAATTTGAAGTGTTTTTCATTAGTTTTGTTAAATCTGTCTCTCTGCAGGAGCGGCGGCGTTATCCGGAGCGGTCACACACACGGTTTCCACGGCCGTGATCGTGTTTGAGTTGACGGGTCAGATCAGTCACATTCTGCCCATCATGATCGCTGTGATTCTCGCCAACGCCGTCGCTCAGAGTCTTCAGCCGTCCATCTACGACTCCATAATCCGCATTAAGAAGCTGCCTTACCTGCCTGAGCTCGGCTGGGGCCACCATGAGTGAGTCTCTCTGTCTGTCTACATAGGTGTACATCTTATATTGCATTTTTCTACCTCAGCACAGTCTTTGTAGGATTCAGTAACAACTACAACTACTGAAGCAGAAATGTTCATTTTTTTCTTATGTTTAATCACAGTGACATCAAGTCCTTTCTTCTCACATGAAAAGCAATTTAGCAACTAGTTACTTTTACATTTTACAATTTGCATTTTTATAACAAAATTAATGTTAAAGGTTTGGCTGTGTATAATTTAATACTTAAGTAATGTTTCGTATTTTTTACTCATAAAACTATATCTTCCAATCGAAAAACCTACAGGAAGGTCCTGAGGTAACATGGTTATTATAGTTAAATTAAACTTAAACTGAGACTAAAAATAAAAGCATAAAACCTTTTTTCTTTACTTGAAATTAAATAAATGTTAAATAAAATAAAATAAAAGATAGAAAACTTTTATTCGGAGCTTTGCCAAGGCAAACCTTTTTAATTTTTAAATTAGTTGGAGTTTTGATGTGCTAATAACACAACTGAAATACATGAATAAAACTAATATACATTTAAAAACAATTAATCTAAACACCAACAAAATCGTAAAACTGAACTAAAATTAAACCAGAAATAAAAAAAAAACGGATTCAAAATATTAATAAAAATTATAATAGTATCGCAATGATACTAAAATAACAAATAACTTGTAGCAAAAATGCTGATTCACTTCTGGGTTTCAGGATTAATTACTTAAAAGCTGTAATGGCTAAAGAAATAAAGCAATTGGCAAATGCTTATTATATTACAGTGGGGAAAAAAGTATTTAGTCAGTCATCATTGTGCAAGTTCTCCCACTTAAAAAGATGAGATAGGCCTGTAATTTTCATCATAGGTATTCCTCAAATATGAGAGACAAAATGAGAGAGAAAAAATACAGAAAATCACATTGTAGGGTTTTTAAATAATTTATTTGCAAATTATTGTGGAAAATAAGTATTTGGTCAATAATAAAATTTAATCTCAATACTTTGTTATTTACCCTTTGTTGGCAATGACAGAGGTCTAAAACGTTTTTTGTAAGTCTTCACAAGGTTTTCACACATTGTTGCTGGTATTTTGGTCCATTCCTCCATGCAGATTTCCTCTAGAGCAGTAATGTTTTGGGGTTGTCGCTGGGCAACACGGATTTTCAATTCCCTCCAAAGATTTTCTATGGTGTTGAGATCTGGAGACTGGCTATGCCACTCCAGGACCCTTGACATGCTTCTTACGAAGCCACTCCTTCGTGTGTTTGGGATCATTGTCATGCTGAAAAACCCAGCAACGTTTCATCTTCAATGCCCTTGCTGATGGAAGGAGGTTTTCACTCAAACTCTCACATACTGGCCCCATTCCTTCTTTTTCGTTTTACGACGGATCAGTCTTCCTGGTCCCCTTTGCAGAAAACATAGCATCCCCCAACCGCATGATGTTTTTCCACCCCCATGCTTCACAGTAGGTATGGTGTTCTTTGGATGCAACTTAGCATTCTTTCTCCTCCAAATACGACAAGTTGAGTTTTTACCAAAAAATTTTTTTTTGGTTTCATCTGACCATATGACATTCTCAAAATCCTCTTCTGGATCATCCAAATGCTCTCTAGCAAACTTCAGACGGCCCTGGACATGTACTGGCTTAAGCAGGGGGACACGTCTGGCACTGCAGGATTTTGAGTCCCTGGCGGCGCAGTGTGTTATTTGATGGTAGCCTTTGTTACTTTGGTCCAGCTCTCTGCAGGTCATTCACTAGGTCCCCCCCGTGTGGTTCTGGGATCATTTTGACCCCACGGTGTGAGATCTTGCGTGGAGCCCCAGTTCGAGGGAGATTATCATTGGTCTTGTATGTCTTCCATTTTCTAGTAATTGCTCCCACATTTGATTTCTTCACACCAAGCGGCTTACCTATTGCAGATTCAGTCTTCCCAGCCTTGTGCAGGTCTAAAATTTTGTTTCTGGTGTCCTTTGACAGCTTTTTGGTCTTGGCCATGGTGGAGTTTGGATTGTGACTGTTTGAGGTTGTGGACAGGTGTCTTTTATACTGATATGAGTTCAAACAGATGCCATTAATACATGTAACGGGTGGAGGACAGAGGAGCCTCTTAAATAAGTTTGTTACAGGTCTGTGAGAGCCAGAAATTTTGCTTGTTTGTTGGTGACCAAATACTTATTTTACCGAGTTTTTTTACCAATTAATTCTTTAAAAATCCTAAAATTTGATTTTCTGGATTTTTTTTTTCTCATAGTTGAGGTATACCTATGTTTAAAATTACAGGCCTCTCTCATCTTTTAAGTGGGAGAACTTGCACAAACGGGTGGCTGACTAAATACTTTTTGGCCCCACTGTACCAATATGCAATTAAAAGTACAATTATTATTTATGTATTTTACTGTTGTATTAACTCCATTATAACAAAGTCATTGTTTATTTTTAAAAGTGATTTACATGTTTTCCTTTTTTTGCAGTAAATTACATTTTTTCCTCCGCTGTTTATAGATCAACAGACAGAGATGTGTTTTTCTCTTCATTAGTGTAAAGGAACAGACTGGTGTGTAACCAGGTCTAAAGGTACACACACAACACCCCACACACACACACCCACACACAAAAAAAAAAAAAATTAGACTAATGTAGATCTGTGCAACACACCATCAATCTTAGTTTCCGAGGCTTCAGATTTTCAGTATTTACAAAGTTTTCAGATGTGTGTGTGTGTGTGGGTGTCTGTGGGTGTGTGTGTGTGTTTGTGTATGTTTGCTTCTGTGTTGATTGAAAGAGGCAGAAATGGGAGCTATGGTGCAGCCGTGCCGTGGCCCGCCACACACACACACACACCCATACAGGTTTTTGGCTCTGAATGATTGTGTGTTTCTGCCCTGGTGACAAACTCTCTGGCATCCTGAAGATCATTTATACCTATCGGAGACAATTCATAAACTGTGTGTGTGGTTCGCGCACGTGTGTGGTGTGTGTGTGTTGTGGGTGTGTGTGTTGTTTGTTTGTGTAAGTTAGATTTTTGGCTGAGTTAGAATCTGCAGAAACTCCTTATCAGCGGATGAAACACACACCACTCATTGACGTTCAAACACTCTCTCCTCTCTCTCCTCTCTCTCCTCTCTCTCTCATCTCTCTCACGTCTCTCCTCTCTCTCTCATGTCGTTAATTTTTCATTGCGTCTGTTTCCCACACGATTTCGGCCAAAATAGAAATCAAAACACGTCACAAAATATTCTTTTATGCCAACAAAAAAGTATCCCATTTAAAACAAAAAAACAAGGATAACTTTTGACGTTTATACAGTTTTAATATATAACCTTTTTGAAATAAGCGTGGGTGTTTAAATAGTTTTTTACTAAAAATATGCACAGCAGGGTTATTATAGTTTACTAAAACTAAAACCATAAAAAAATGCATTACTTGAAATAAAGTAAAACGTTAACTGAAATAAAATAAAATATAAAACCTTATTTTAAATTTAGTTGAACTTGATGGTTCTAATAACAACCTAAACTAAAATAAAATTCTTACAACTATATAGAAATGAATGAAAATGGGAAATATAAAAATATTACTCAATCAAACAATCAAGTCGTGTAAAGCATCAGGCCTGCGTTCACCTGAGTCTCTGTAGTGGAGGATGAGTTTGTAACTGTCCTGCATCAGCTGTATCGCTGGGAAACAATGACGTCTCTGTCTGCAGGAAGTATAATATTCGTGTTGAGGACATCATGGTCAGAAGTGTTCGTTATATCTCACTGAACACTTACAGAGACCTTCACGAGATCCTCCTGATAGGAAACCTCAAAACGGTGGCGCTGGTGGAGTCTGCAGGTACAAACACACACGCTTGCTCTATATGGACATTATATTTTTATATTATATATACATTTCACAGATACATGGCTGGTTTTTGTTCTTTTTGTTTGGCACTGTTTTTTTCCACATGTTGTTTTGTAGTAGTTTGTCAGTTATATTTGCTTTTTAAAAAAATAAAAAATTCTAAAATTGTTAGTTTTTGTAGGAACATTATCAAACTATAAGTCCCAAAATTTGTTATTTGACCGCTTGTGTTTCAAAACTGAAAAATATAATGTGTTGTTCAAATTATTTAAAATTATTATTATAATAATGAGGAAATTACAGACATTTGATGTGTTTGCAACTTGACAACCGTATATGTTATTAGTGGTGTATATACATATATATCTCATATCATGGGGGGGGAGGTACATATTAAAGAGCTGTAATTCCTTAACATTTCCTCACTTTTTGATGTGAATACCCTCAAATTAAAGTTCAGAATGTGCACTTTAAGCTCATATTCATTATATAACTGTAACTTGAATATGTTTTGGTCAACAGCTAAAATAATAACCAATTGTGCCGTTCCCCCAAATATATAGTGGACCTGACGTGTGTGTGTGTGTGGTTGTGGGTGTGTGTGTGTGTGTGTGTGTTTGTTTATATATGAGTTCTGGCGTGAAACTCTAGATGGCGCAGTCCGATATGTCTAACTCAATATGATCTAATGACATCATTATCACATGGCACAGCTGACTGGTTCTCTCCTGTAAGCCAATGAGCTCGCTGCTCAACATTCAAAAATATGACTAGTGCTTGCTGTAGCAGTGCAGCTTGCTTCAGAAACCCTCCACCTTGCCCAGCGCCACCTGTATAGATCTGCTACGAGGTGATTCCTGTATGCTATATGGGGATTATTTCATGTATGTCATATGTGCAGCAGCAGTATTTCCAACATGCTCACAGCAACATGTTCATGGATGTATTGGCAGTAGCAAGTCTCGATACTTGCTCTGCCCGCAGCAGCAGCAGCAGCTTAGCAGATCTATTCCACCAAGACCAAACAAATTAACATTACCATGCCAATCCCTGCGAGAGTTGTCATGACAGAAATAAATAAATAAATATATGTATATATATATATCTTTTTTTTTTTTTTTTTGGTAAATATTTTGATTCGTTTTTTATTTCTTCGATTTTTTTTTTTTTTATGGTAACTTTAAGGTGTATTTTTATTGATTTTTTATAAATTGTTATTTCGTTTTAGTTAGTTGTTAGTTAGTACTTCATGTTTAAACTAAATGAAAATGAGAAATGTTAATTTGGAACTAGCTGAAATAAAAAGTTTTTTTGTTGTTGTTTTATTTCAGTTAATGTTCATTTTATTTGAACTAATTAATGTTTTTTTATGTTTTTTGTTTTAATTAACTATAATAACCATGATATACAGTATGTACACACACTACTACACTTGAAAAGTTTTGGTTGGTTTTTGGTTGACTTTTTACATTTTTTAAAGAAGTCTCTTCTGCTCAACAACAATGGCCTTATTTTGATTTTTTTTTTTAAAAACCGTAAGATTGGAAATTATTTCATTTTAATAACCTTGTCTTCTAGGTGAAATCTCTGTTAAACTGTCTGTATTCCTGTGATGCAGCACTGGATTTTCAGCATCATTACTCCCGTCTTCAGTGTAACATGATCCTTCAGAAACCATTTCAATATGCTGATTTGCTGCTCAAAACATTTCTGATTATCATTAATTTTGAAAACTATTGTGGCTGCCAATAATTTCTATATTTTCTGTGGAAACTGATGCAATTTTATTTTTCAGGATTCACAGATGAATAGAAAGTTCAGAAGAACAGCAATTATTTGAATTAGAAATCAGTTTTGGTCAGTTTAATGCGTCCCAGCTGAGTTAAAGCATTGCTTTCTCTGGTCTGCAGAGTCGATGATTCTGCTGGGCTCTATTGAGCGCGCTCAGTTGCAGGCGCTCCTCACGGAGCATCTGAGTCGCGAGCGGCGGCTGGAGTTCGTACACGATCGCGCCGATGCCGAGCGAAAGCGTGTGTCTGTGGTCAGCACTCCCAGCAGCGAGGAGGGGGGTCACAAGGTCAACCACGAGGTTCGCTTCCAGGTCAGAGGGCAAACGTTTGCTTCACTCTCTCATCTGACTCTTCATACTGTGTTTTCTCAGTTTCTGAGACGTGATCTCTGTTTGTGAGTGTAGATCTCCACAGAAGAGTCGTCGTTCACACCGGCCCGTCCCATCTCACCTAAACCTCTCAAACCTGCGCTGAAGAGGACGTCTGCCGCCGAGAAAAACATCGAGATCCCCACAAGTAATATCACACACATACTTTTACTTATCCGTGGAAACACTTCAAAGTAGGGATGTGGCGATATCAAAATCTCGCGATATAAAGTCCACAATACGATATTTATTGTGATATTTAAAAAAAAAAGACACATGAAGAATTGGAAAAATAATGAAAGTTAAATTATTGTATCTAATGTACTTTGAGAGTTCAAAATTAAGAGCGGCAACCCATGTTCTTAACTAAGAAAACTTAAGTCAGTCTTAAAAGAACTTTAAAGGGACTCAACCCTGTTTTTATTTGTGATATAGTGTCTCAGTCTAAATCACACTCACACCGATGAATCTGGAAGCCTAACTAATCAGAATATAATATAACAAAAATAGCAGTATCGCACATATTGTTAAAACAATTTTGCACTGTAAAAATACATGAAAATGCTAGTTACACTACAGCAGGGAAATTACAAACACTTCTTATCTTCCTAATTTCTACCCTTGAACGCGCCTCTTTTGATCTGGACTCGGCGTTTTAAAACACCACCCCCCCCCCCCCCCCCCCGCCCCACCCCTTTCTCACCCTCCGAAGCTGTCCGGATTCATAAACTGCACGCACTTAAGCTTTTATTTCGAAGGAAACTCCAGCCTTCAGTGAAAACTGCTCCACAAAAAAACACCGTCTCGCTACAAATCTAGAGAGCGCTGTCTCCTCCTGCCGCTGAATTTAAAAAAACCATTAAAAAACCCTGTGTCGTTGCGTTCCTGTTAAGCTCTTATTTTAATGCCTTTTTACCTCACCTCCATATTATAGTATCGTCCTAAATGAGTACTTTAAAAGCTTAAACACTCAAACTCATCCTGTGAAAATAGTAACTTAAAGTGTTTTTTTTTTTTTCTTTTTTTTATTTTTTGCGATATCAACTTCAACTTCGGAACATAACTTAATTAAACACGTGGCTTTGATTTTATAGCAATTTTAGATTCCAAATATGCAATTTTTTTGTATTTTTGTAGATGTATTTTTAGATTCCATGTAAAAATGGTAGTTTATATGACCTATTTTTAGTACAGTCATTTCCTTTCCAGAATTTTAACTTCTACAATTTTGTAATTTTTTTTTTTTATTCTGTCAACTTCAGCACTCTCCTGATTTGTCGTTCTTTAACAAATACAAAAATTCATGATTGACAACCTTTAACTTGGTATAATTTTATTAATTCTTGTTTTATATAATATCTATTCCTGATTGCACAAAGGTGACCTTTTGTCTATA
>JADLZN010010088.1:25000-136803 GCA_018155175.1 Sinocyclocheilus anophthalmus
CTCTCCTCTCACACACACACACACACATCACCTCTCACACACACACACACACACCACCACACTCACTCTCTTTCTCACACACACACACACACCCACACAATCACACTCTCTCTCACACCACCCCACCACCAACACACATCACTCTCTCTCTCTCTCTCTCTCTCTCTCACACACACCCACACACACACCCACACACTCACACACACACACTCACACACCCACATACACACACACACACACACACAACACTCTCTCTCTCCACAGACACCACCACACACACACACACACCCACACTCCTCTCTCTCTCACACACACACACACCCCACACACACAATCACTCTCTCTCTCTCCACACCCACACATCACTCACTTCTCTCCCTTCCTCTCTCTCCCTCTCCCCACTACTCCTCTCAGCCCTCTCTCATCTCCTCTCCTGTTCCCTGCCCCTCTCCCCGCTCCTTCACTCTCCTCTCCACTTCACTCTCTCCTTCCCACTCACTCTACTCTCCCATCCTCTTACACAACTCTACACCCTCTCCACTACTCTCCTCACACGCTCTACCTCCCCTCCACTACTACGCTCATTCTCACTCTCCTCGTCTCCCTCTTACGCTCCACTTCACTCCACTCTCCTCTCTCACTCCTCCTCCTCCTCCCTCCCCTCTCTCCTCTCCTCCACCTCACTCCACTCACTCCCACTCTCTCATCACTCCTCTCACTCACTCATCCCCTCTCCTCTCTCTCTCTCCCTCCCCTCTACCTCCGCTCTCCTCTGTCTCTCTCTCTCTTCTCTCCTCTCTCTCTCTCTCTCTCTCTCACACCCAACACACACAACACATATCACTCTCTCGCTCTCCCACACAACAACACAGACGACACAACAATCCTCTCTCTCTCTCTCTCACACACACACACACACACACACACTCTTCCTCTCTCTCTCTCTCTCTCACAACAACAACAACACACACACACTCACACACACCCCCACACACAGCTTTTATATGGTTTATATTAGGGTAATCGTATTAATTTCTGGTGTACCATGTTTGGGTTCCCCGCCCGTTTCCCTTACGGAAGAATCCTACGGGAGCAAACAGTGCTCCTGACTATCAGACCCAAACGTCGGATTTTCGGGTCTCGGTATGTGAGCCCCAATTAAAACACCGGGCTCGTCAGATCATCCCCGCGCCATCGCTCTGATCTGGCATCTGCCATCATCTTTTCATAAACGCCTTCCTCGTGCCTGTTCCTGACCTTTGACCTGGGTGCACAAATAGAGAATCACTGGAATTTTACAGTAAAGATTTTACCACATTCCAAGACAATATTATATTTTTTATTGTGTGGTAAACATTAAACTCAGTTTCATTGTTTTGATCGATCTGCACTGGACGAGTTCAAAGGTCAGACTCGTGTAATCTACTAGCATGAACACACCTGGGAGGGCAAGCAAGCATTTGCGACTGTCAATCATCACATGACATCAGAACTGGCCAATCAGTGCGTGTTGCATGAGAAGTGGGCGGAGCCAATGAATGATTGCGTCCTATAACACTCTCGTCTTCTCTTTCATTAAAGCGTATACTCAACTATTATTAAACTGCTGTAGAGTTTAGATGCTTAACTTTAAGTATGCTCACCCCCTAAAAATGATCATTCTGTCATCATTTACTCACCTCATGTCATTCCAATTACTCATCCTCATGTCGCTCCAAACCCCTACGACGCGTATGAGGTTTTTTATTGAAAGTCAGTGTGCTTTTGTCTCTTCTTTAAATCTGCTGCGACTTCATAATAGATTAAAGGTGTCAAAGTGCTTTGATTTGAATAGCTAAATATTAAATTTGATTCATATTAATGAATAATTAATCAAATAAATACATTGTGAAAAACTGTACTAGTTATTATTGCAACTCTTTTAACTTTAAAATGTGTAACAATTAGACGCATGTACATTTCTTCTCATTTACAGTAACGAACTACAATTATAATAGTGTTTTGATGCAAATTATGTTTACAGCAAATATCAGGCCTGCTTATTTTTTGGTAATAGCAATTACTTTACCACCTAAAAAATAAAATAAATGTATACTTTAAACCTATACAGTGATATATTACTTATGTGACTTTTATCTCCTTATATTTTTATAAATTCTTAAATATTCTATTGATTTAACCAGTTCTATGTTGTTTTACGTAAAAAAGTAAAGTCCTTATTTGAAGTTAATTTTAACGTCTTTATTTAAAGTTAAAAGTTATATTTATAAATGTATTAAATGTCTACTCTCTCGCATTACAGAGCAGTGGCCTGATTTCCAAAATTTTAATAATTCTGCATTAATATTGACTTTTATATATTACATTATACTTATTCTAAGTCAAGTTTTTTCAACTTTTCAGTAAGTTTCCATTTGTTAATATTAGTTAACTACATTAGTTAACATGAACTAACAACGAAACATACTAAAGCGTTTGTTAATATTAGTTCATACTAATTTGAACATTTACTAACACATTATTGACATTTTTATCTGAATTTAATTTGAACTAAATTAAGCTGAATAATGACACTTTTATCCTCTTTTGAGCTGCTTTACAGCTGAAATTGAATGAATGTAAAGCTGCTTTGAAATGATTTGAGTTATATAGAAAAGTGACTTGATGTTATTAAAATCAAAAATGGATTTAATGAGCTAAAAATGAACAGATGTGTTTTATTAACCGACTTTATACAAAGATGAATAAATACTGTAGCAAATGCATTGCTCGTTGTTAATGTTAGTTAAAGCACTAATGGACGTTACTGTAAAGTGTTGCCTAGATTTCTATGTGAATGATTTCCAGCGTCAGTCAGCGCAGCTGTTGAATGACCCACATCTCGTGTAGATGAATCCAGACTGTTTGTGCAAATATATTTCTGAAAGCTGAACTGGTGTATCAGTGAGGATGTCACACAGTTGCTATGGAGACACATTTGCTACTTTGTAGCATGATATATTATAACGGCTACATAATGATTGAACCTTCATCACAGTTCTGCGACAGCAACGGAAATCCATATTATATGCTTCTGGCTCATTTTACTGAATTATGTATGTTTAAAAATATATATATAATAAAGAGAAAGCCATACAGTTTTTTCCAGTTATTTTGCACAGACTGTTATGGGAATGGACGGTGCAAAACAGCTGGAAAAGCATTGCATGGCTTTCTCTCTATTTTATATATTAAATTTAATTACTTGATTTTGTTGTTAAAAATGGCCGAATTATGTATGTTTAAAAAAAAATTTTTAAAACAGAGAGAAAGGCATGCAAATTTTTCCGTTTTTGTGCCAACAATTGCAATATTAACCTATGTAATATAATATAATTTAAAAAGAAAAATATTATTATAGAAATACATCAGTGCAAAATAAAAATAAATAACTGGACCATTTCATAGCTTTCTCTTTTTATTTTATATGTAACTAATATATATTTATTATACTTATTTTTAAGTTAAAATTGTTTCATAATAGTTACGGTAACACTTACGTAGGATCCATTTGTTACATTAGTTAATTAGTTAATATGGTTCTTATGTTTGATTTTGTTGTCAAACATTACCGATTTTGTATGTTTAAAAAAAATGTTTTTTTTTAAGAGAAGCTTGCAAATTTTTCCATTTGTTTTGCGGCAACAATTTCTTTAATAACCTAAATAATATCATATAAAATTAATTAAAAGAAGACAAATGTTTTTTTATATATTTTATTTTATTTTGGTTAAAACATTAGTAACATGATATGGTTTTGCTAACTTTTGATTCAGTAGTTTGTTGACCTGAATCTATGGTGTTTAAAAATTATTAATAAATAGAGAAAGCAAGTGCAAATGTTTCCAGTCTTTCAGTGCAAACACAGCAGGAAAAATGTGCACGGTTTCTCAGTTTAAAATGTCAAGATTGTCAACACGTGTAACACACAAAACCACGCACATCATTACGCGTCGCATTTCTTACTGCTCGCTATCTTTCTTCCCTCTCGTCTCTCCTTTTTCTTCTATCCACTCCGCGTTCTTCCCTCTCTATCTCGCTTGAGCCTCTCTCTCGCTACTCTCTGTCTCCTGAGATCTCTCTCTATCCTCGCTCTTCTCTTCCTTCTTTTGTCTCCCCTCTATCTCATTGTCTCCATCCTCCCCCTCTTCCTCTCCGCTCTCTCTCTCTCTAGTTATCTCTCTCTATACGCCTCTCCCTCGCCCTATCTCCTCTCTCCATCTCTCTTCTATCTCTCTAGCTCTCTATCGATCTCTCGCTCTCTCTCTCTCTTAAGTTAGTGCTGAGTAGTAACGTGAGTGGTTTTTTCCTTGGTTAAAAGTACGAGCACCGCGGCCCTGTCCGTGTGATCATTACATTATCGCTCACATTCGACAGAACTAATGGCTATGGAGTTTTATTAATGCACTACGGAGTGCTTACAAAGATTTATACGCCAATATCTGTGTGTGTGTGTGTTTTTGTGTGTGGTGTGTGTGTGTGTGTGGGGTGTGTGTGTGTGTGTGTGTTGTGTGTGTGTACGCATTTTTGTTGAAAATGGGCATAAATTTGCATATGACAAAGGTTATAACATAGTTATTACCAAAAAGAGAAGGTGACGTTCATGACATCTACCAATGTCCCACGTTTCAAAAGCTGATAATAAACGAATGGCGTGGATTGAAAATCTAAAAATGCACAATGTTTTCTGTGAGGGGTAGGTTTAGGGGTAGTGTTGGTGTAGGGCAATAGAAAATACGTTTTTTTACAGTATAAAAACCATTACGCCTTTGGAGAGTCCCCACTTTTCACAAAAAAAAACCCAAACCTGTGTGATGTGCGGTTCAAGTGTGGCTGCATCGTTGGACGTGCTTGTGCGTGTGTGTGTGTGGGCTTGTGTGTGAGCGTGTGAGTGAGTGTTGTTGAGCGGGTAGTGGTCGTGTGCTTGAGAGGGTGTGTGTGAGACTGAGTGGGTGCCCTTTGTTTGTCGTTTGTTTTGTGGTGTTTGTGTGTGTGTGAGTGAGTGAGTGAGGGAGTGTGTGTGTGTGTGTGTGTGTGTGTGTGTGAGAGAGTGTGTGTGTGAGAGAGAGGCTGGTGTTTGATATACTTGTACAGAGAAAGTGCAACTGGCGGACTGATCTCATCGATTCAATTTAGCATGAGAGAGATGAAGAGGGAGGAAGAGGAACTCTAATCTGTCGACTGCCAAAGTGGCGCTCAGAGATATTGATCAGACGACACAACATACTAGCGTTACAAACCATCAACACACACTCGTATATCACACCCAAACAAATTCAGATGTGAAAAGGACAAATAGAATACCGTAAATTCTCTATTCACAGTCTTTTTAGCCTGTGAGGGTTTTGAGGGTTTTGTCTTAAGGCTTGTCCTGTTTTCTTCTGTAATGTTACTGCAAACGCTTCATCTGGTGTGTTGTGTGTGTGGTGTGTGTGTGGTGTGTGGTGGGTGTGTGTGTGTGTGTGTGTGTTTCAGGAGGATCCAGACGCAGACGATGACATGACTCTTGGCGAGGTGAGGACACTGCGGCTGTAATAGTGAAAACCTCTCATAAAATATGTGTAGATGCACACTAATAATCCGTTTGTAAAGCCTTCATATAAAGCCCTCGACTGATCTGATTGAGCTCGATCGGATTGAAAGTGCTGATGCACACCTAAAATGATCCGAACAAACTAAGCATTTAAACTTGAATAGGACTATCGTCTCAATCAGATCCAAAGATATCTTGCTCACATACGCAGTGCAGTGATGCATATGTTTTATTATAAGATCTATAAGTTTCGATAGTGGCGCTTTACTTCTTACAAGATGTGTATGTTTATTTATGAGTTTCGAACCGGTCAGCGGAGGAAACTGCGGATGCACCGCAGAATACAAAATAAAAACTTTGCACTTTTTATTTCATGATTCAGAATTTTTTCTCACAATTCTAAGTTTTGTTCTTGCAGTTGAGTGTTTTTATTTCACAACTTTGGCTTTTCTTCCCTGACCTGCATGTTATTTCTCCTCGCAGTTCTGAGAAAAAAAGTCAGAATTGTAAGAAAAAAGTTGATTACAGAAATGTGTCAAATTAACCATCACTTCCTCAGCCATTCTATTAGAAACACCCTCACAGCTAGTTAAATATTAACTAGAATTAACTTTTTTTTAATGCCAAGGTACTATGACGCACTATGTAAAGTATAGCATTCTAATTGTACATTAATTTAAAAATAAAAAAATGTAAATGCTATATTTTTGATGTTGAAAAATCAAAATCATGCAAATCCTGTTACTCTTAATAAGTGATGTACTTCAGATAACAAAACTGAAATCTCAACAAAAATAACTAGTTATAGATAATAATAATACAATACACAATATAATTTCATGATTATTGTCATACTTGTCTTTGTTATGGTTCTGGACGGAAAAGGTAAGTTCAATATTGATAATATAAGAATCGGCCATTCTAAAATATTAGAGATAAACATAATGTAAATTGCTATGGTATAATGGTTGGATAGTATATTTACATAAATTTAGTAATCGGCATCTTTGCTATTGACTATGCATATTGGTGTGTGAATATATTTATTAACTATGGATATAGTGCAAAGCGAACATAACATAATTAAAAAAAAATAGTGTATTTGACTATAAATGTATAGCGCTCTAAATGTACATTATATATATTTTTTTTTTATTTATTTATTTTTTTTTTAAAGTACATTAATGTGTATATGTGAGTTATGTATTATATCATGAGTATATAATTGGAAACAGACAAGATAATGATACTAGAAATTAACAAGAAGATTACTCCATATTAATCTACTACAATATTTTTTCAAATTGTATATTTACACAGTTTAGCATCATGAGCAAAAATGTAAATGTACAGACACACATCGACACCTAATACCAGAGTCTCAGTGACGTCGCACTAAACAAGCACCATAAACATTTTAGTACATACCGACATTAAAGACATGCTTAAACCTAATTGCATAACACACTGAACAAGGACTCCCCCCACAATACCCAACAGTCGACACCCCTCAACCCCCCAAGTCCTCTCTACGATGGCAATGCAGACCTGGGACGCTGGAGGAGCACACCAGCTCCACTGCACGCCCAGCATGGTCGGCCAACCCTTCAACAGTGCCAGCCATGTGCGACCCCCGCCCACCCCTTCACAGCAATACGGTGGAGCGAACTTCACTACAGGTGTGCTTAGTGCGCACGTTGCGCGTGCGTGCCTGCCTGTGTCCGTGCATGTGTGTGTGTGTGTGTGTGGTTGTGTATGTGTGTGTGAGTGTGCAGGATGTGTGTGTGTGAGTGGTGGGCGCGTGCGCGGATATGTTGTGGGTGTGTGGGTGTGTGTGTGCAGTCGTGCATGTGTGTGTGTGAGTTGCATGCGCGTGCATGCTTGTGTGTGTGTGTGTGTGTGTTGTGTGGGCGTGCGGATGCATGTGCTGCGGGGTGTGGTGGCATGATCGCGCGTGTGAGAGAGAGTGTATAAGGTTAGGATCTATGTGAATGTAAGCTCTGTTGAGGTTTTTAATAAAGGGGGGGGGGGGGGGGGCCCCCCTCTCCACACATACACAACACACATATGATGACACTGGATTTATCGTCTGCATTTGCAAACGCACTTGTGGCAAGAGCACAGAAGTATTCATTAAGACCCGCTCTGCAGTGGTACACACACACACACCACAACACACACACTCAAAGCTGTGAAATGTGTTTAATGCAGTCCAGTCGTCCTTCTCCTACACATTTCTACACTTGCATGCGCACTCATTATATCTCTATCCACACACTCACTGATTGATTTATGTGTTTTGTGTGCATGTGGTCAGAATGTAGCTTAATTTATGCATTTCCCTCTTGCAATGTTACAAAGTGTCATGAAAAACAACACTGTGAATGTTTTTGGTGCATGAAAGCACTACCATTTATGCATTATTATTATTATTATTTTTTTGATAACAAATGTTTGTATTATACTACTAATTTATTGTTTGCAGATGCTCTCTTGTCTCTCGGACAGGCTCACCCCATCTTCTCTCTGCTGGGTTTGGATCACGCTTATGTCACCAGCATCGGGAGACTTATAGAGTAGTTTCACTGAGAGAGGTGAGAGATTTCTGTGATGCAAAGCTGTATTTTCAGCATCATTACTCCAGTCTTCAGCGTCACATGATCTTCAGAAATCAGTATAATATGCTTTTTTTTGTTTTTTATAAGAAAAGTCTGAATTGTGAGAAAAATTTGCAATTTCTGATTATTATCAATGTTGAAAACAGTTGTGCTGCCCAATACTTTCATGGTTTTCGTGATGCATTTTATTTTTCAGGATTCACAGATGAATAGAAAGTTCAAAAGAGCAACATTTATTTGCAATAGAAATCTTTTGTAACATTATAAATGTATCTTCTGATCAGTTGAATGTGTCTGTTAATTGTTAATCGTCTGTGCTGCAGCTGCGTAAAGCCATCGAGGGCTCGATGACGGTGAAGGGCGTGAAGGTTCGTCCGCCGCTGGCGAGTTTCAGAGACAGTGGCACCAGCGGCACCAGCAGCGAAAGCGAAGCCACTGAACTCCACAAACTGTGGGATCGTCACACCTGCCTCAGCATTCCCCGAGAACACCAGCCCAACGCCTCCGACTCGGACGATAAGTCGCAGTGACCCGCGGCCGACGCTCGCATCCAAAACCCCTCCGGTCTTCCCACACTTATCCTCTTTCCCTTCTGGAGAATCAGGGACTATCTGGACTCTGTCGAGGCTCCTCCAGTGTGCGTATGTGTGCGTTTATATGTGTGTCTGTTGCAGAAAGAGACAGATCATTTCATCTTTGACGTTACCTACCATTCCCTTTTTCACTTTTTAAGAAATGTGATGCACAAGCTCTGTTTGAACACTTCATCTGGTGTCTCGTGGTTTTTACATTGGGGAATTTATATCTCACTGTTTTTTTTCTTGCAGTTCTTTTTTCTCGCACTTATCAGTTTGTCTTTTCTTCTCGCAATGGACTTTTTTCTTGCTATTCTGAACAATTCTCGCAATGATTTTTTTCTTGTAATTGGCCTTTTCTCGCAATTATGACTTTTCGCAATTGAGTTTTCCTCTTGCATTGCAATTCTGATTTATTTCCTCGCAATAATGCATTTTTTCTCGTGATGGACTTTTTCTAGCTCTTTTGACTTTTCTCGCTAGTCTTTATCTCATAATTATCTTCTTTTTTTCTCTCGCAATTTACTTTTCTCTTAGTTACAACTATTCTCGCAATTATAACTTTTTCTCACAATTATGACTTCTCGCAATTAGGATTTTCTCACAATTAAATTTTTTCGCAATTATGACTTTTCTCACAGTTTACTTTTTCGGAATTAGACTTTTCTTTTTGCATGCATGACTTTTTTTCTCACAATTGTGACTTTTTTTTCGCAGTATGAATTTTCTTCTCGCAATTATGACTTTTCTCACAATTTTTTTTTCCAGCAGTTATGACTTTTATTTTTTTTTTCACAATTATGACTTTTCTTCTCACAATTGACTTTTTTTTTCTCACAATTATGACTTTTCCGTAATTTTTTTTTTTCCCAGTTGTCTTTTCTTACAATTATGACTTTTTTTCCGCAGCTATGACTTTTTATTTGCAATTGACTTTTCCGTAATTTTTTTTTTCCCGAAATTGACTTCTCATGTGACTTTTTTTTCTTCACAATTATGACTTTTCTGTAATTTTTTTTTTTATTTTAATTTTTTTCAAATTATAACACTTCTACATTTATTTCTCGCAATTCTGCTTTTTTCCCCTCACAATTCTTTACCTTTCATTCCCTGTGTCGGAGCTCTTCCTCTGTGTTCTCGCGTGTGGGCATTAGATGTTCCTCTATATAAAGCGGATCTGTAGGCGGACGCAGTAGGTGGCAGAGAGAACAGAGCGATGGAGAGAAGGAGACGGAGTGGGAGTGATTTTCTTTTTACCGCAGTGTTTTTTTTTTTCTAAACTCTTTCAGACTTTTTTTTTTTTTGCTCTTGCAGAATCTCCAACATGAGATTCGGTCACCGTTTGAAGCCAAACCACTCGTATGTTATCTGGTCAATGTCAGACTAGGCGAATCTCACCCACGCAGACTCTTATGTAAGGATGTGCACTTTTTACTGCTTTCTCTATTGGACATGACACTAACGTGCCTTTTTGAACGATTTGGCACATTTATTTTTTGCATGTTTGCACTGAGGATGGTGAAATCAATCACAGTCAGCATTCAGCACAGCAACAACATCTGAATTGACAATAGTCAAATTATGAACAAATGAATGGTGAGGCTTAGAGGTTTTGGAGAATTTAAACATGTTTGCTTTGAAGTAACCACTCATTTTTATATATATATTTTGGGATCAAAGTCCATCCTTCCCAACCCCCCCCCCCTTGGGGGGGGAGGGGTTTTTTTTTTTTTTGTTTTTTTTTTTTTTTTTCCATTGATCTAGGAAGAATGTGATGCCCTTTTGATCGTTTAGACTTGTGCCAAAGCTGCAGGAAAACGCACGCATCCGACAGTTAAATCTCTCTTTCTGTCTCTTTCTTTCTCTCTGTTGTTGGATCTTTGGCAGGAACTTTGTGTTTTTTTAAAAATGTCTATGATGAATTTCACAAAACTTGTCGAGAACTCATCCAGCTCGTCGTTACCCCATTTATTTTGAGCCATTTGAACATTAAGTTTTTTTTTTTTTTTTTTTTTTGTGCATTGTGAAATTATTTACTAATTCAATTTGTGAATTTTTCATATTTTTCTTCTACCTTTCTATTCTAATAATGTGTTTGGATGTTTTACTTTACTGTATATATGATGTATATATGTTTTCTATTTTGTAGTTTTTTGTTATGCTCGATGATTATTTTCATTTGAATTCTCATTAGCAAAAAAAACAATTTATTTATAGAATTTAAACACCACATTTGTATTTGTAGTAGCTGTTTTGTTTTTTGTAATGAGATTGCAAATGAAAATCATCATTGAGAATAATGGAAAATACAAAAATAACACCAGCTAGTGTGTATAAATAATTTACGTTTTATCATATAATTTTAATTGTCAAAAATATCGTTAATTGATCCTAAACTTAGGGATGCCTTTTCTTCAGACTAACTATTATTTTGTTTCTCTACTTGATTTTGCTTTTTCCTTTAAATTCTGATTGTTACAGTATTTAAGCCCATAGTATGGTAATATAATAATTTATATAAGAGAGAGAGAGAGAGAGAGATATATATAATTTGAATGATATTGAAATGAATACAAAAACCAAAGTAGATCAAAAATTAACAAATACAACTAAATTGTATAAATACATAATTTGAGTATATCAATATTTTTTTGAAAATTGTCTTAGTGTTCCCTAAGTAGGATACATTTCTTTAGTCAAATATAATATGTTCATCATTATAATAATCATATTTTTCCTGTTTTGTGATTAAGGATGTTCATCAAATTTACATCTGCAAAAAAAAATAAAGAAAAGAAAATATTTATACATCATTATAGTATTGTACCTTTTTGATGTACTTTGTTTTATGATGATTGTTAATTGTATTATGATTATTAATATTAGTATGTAATGAGATTTTAAATGAAAATCATTATTGAGAATAACGAAACTTCAAAAATAACAAATGCAACCATACATACTTAAATAAATACTAATCATTTTTGGTCCTGGGTTGCATTTTCTTTAGGCTAAATATGATTTCTTATTTCTCTCTTTTGATTTTATGGTGAAATATTGACGCAGTCGTGGTCTTCTTGACAGGTTTTGTGAGATTCATCTGCAAACATATTCATGCATTTCCACGAACAACAGCCGAATAGAACAAAAGTGAAATCTGAGAGTATTTTATTCACTGTTGTAAATGTTTGTTGTGATTTTAGAAATATTTCGTTTCGTCAGCCGATCGTTTTAATTGGAACTGAAATGAATTTATTTGATTCTGATTCATAACTGACAAATTTGACCAATAAGCTTTGATCTGTTCGCCGGTGGAGAAGAGGCTTATTTTTGTTGATTCATGTAGATTTACAGATTTTAATATATTTAAAATATCATATTAACTTAAATATTTTCTTCTTTTTGCCATTTGTATGTTCTTGTATTTGTACTTCCATTTAATGCAAGTCATTTTTGACTTCTTCAGACAATATCTCTGTTTAGGAATATGTGATGCTTTTTCTTCCCTCATCTTGAAACGTTGACCGAACGTTGTGGGAACGTTTTAATTGCATCTCAGCGAATGTTTTGTGTTTTGTGTCCAAAAATGGTGCCAGTATCATCTCTGAAATGATTTTATTAATACTGTAAGATACACTCTGAACGGACCAAAAGAGCAAAATCATGACTGCTTTATTAAATATGTTGTGGTCCATTTCATTTCATGTATTAGAATGTTGTTCTGAGAATCATATTTATTAACAATCTTACATGTGATCAACAAAGTAGTGATTTTATTTTTTATATTATTATTGTTGTTTTCAGTCATTGGAGGATAATGTATTTGTGCAATAACTTTTTGTTTGTTTTTAACCAGAATTAAAACTATCTATGACTTTATGCGGAGATTATTTTAAAGAAAATGTCTCGTTTTGCAGTATAAATATTTAAACATTCTTAAATCAAGATGCATTCTTGAGAAGCGAAAGATAAGATAAGGCTTGTTTTCTGAAAAATGTATGCTTAAAACAAGTATGCTAATGTGGTCAGAAAAATAAACTTAATTCAAATGGAAAACAAGATTATTTTTCTTACCCAGTTGGAAAATATTTTGATTTTGATTATAATTTTTTCAAAGTAAATGTGTCTTGATTTAAACACCATAATGCATTAATTCAATTTGAATGCTATTTCACATTCTGCTCATAACTTAATATTTTTCTACTAAACCATATTGCTGGCTTCTCACTCAATAAATGTGGAGGAAAAAATGACGCTAAATTTCTATATATTTTTGTCGATATTGATGTAAATTTTTATGTGAATATATCATTGTATAACATTTTTAAGAACAAATAATCAGGCAATTACTGTATGATGGAATTTAATTCTCACGACTGCTCAAAAACCTACAAATTTATGAAACCTACAAATTTATTTCTAACAAAACAAGTTTTCAAACATTATAAATTCATTTTACTTCCCTAAATTTTCGCTTTCAGATGAAAAAGTGATCAGTTTTTCATGCTGCAGTGGTTCATCAATAGAAGTAAATATTCATGTTTCTCAACAAATTTTTGTGGCAAAGTGTGAGAGATCTGGAAAAAAGGATAAATATATTTTACAAACGTTTTTTGACAGTAACATAACGCTCCGGTTACGTCCTAAACCATCGTTCCCTGAGATAAGGGAACGAGCGTTGCATCGTTTTTGACGACTGGTTGGGGAAGTCCTGTTTACTCTGTTACCTGGTTTGTTAACGTTTGTGTAGCTGCACAAACCAATGGCGCTCGAGCCCGCCAGAGGGGGCGGAGCCGACTGCTATATAAGTTGGCCCGAAGCGCCGTTTCATCAGAATCAATGACTGAAGCGACAGCCATCAATTCGTGTGCAGATATACCACGGCTAGTTAAGCAACGCTTGTTCCCAATGCTCTCATGGAACTCGGTTACAGTGAGTACCCGAGCCGTTCCCTATCCAGCGGTAGCTGCACGTATCTCAGGCTGCCTGGCGGACATCTTGGCGTGGATGAAAGAACATCACCTACAGCTCAAGACTGAGCTTCTTGTCTTCCCTGCCACTCCAACTGTACAGCATGATTTCTCCATCCAGCTAGGTTCTTCTACAATTACCCCATCAACTTCGGTCAGAAATCTTGGTGTAATCTTTCATGACCAGCTGACCTTCAAAGAACACATTGCAAAGACCGCTCGATCTTGTAGGTTTGCATTGCACAACATCATAAAGATCAGGTCCTTTCTAACGGAGCATGCTGCACAACTTCTTGTCCAGGCCCTTGTCATCTCTAGGCTAGACTACTGCAATGCTCTTCTAGCTGGACTTCCATCAAGCAGTCTCACACCTCTACAAGATCATAAGGCAGCGGCACGACATGGTCTTCAACGAGCCCACAATAGCCATGTTCCACCTCTCTGTATGCTCCTTGCACTGTCTACCGGTTGCGTGCTCGCATCAAGGTTCAAGACGCCGAGGCTTGCATATAAACAGACAAGCCTCAGGCTCCACAACCGCCTACTTCACTCACTACTCTCGCTACTATACAATCTCCATCCCCTCCAAAGTCGGAGATCTGCTATTGAGCGACGGCCTCATGGACCATTCAGCACCGAGGCTCAAACTAACTTTCAAGCATAGTCTCTCACTGTTCTGGCTGGTGAATGATCGTCCCACCCCTATCCAGGAATGCTGAGGTCCCTATGACAATTTTCCAGCAGATCTCACTTCGAGGGGATGAGATTTGCGTAGTAGTGAGTGAAGTAGGCGGTGTTAGCCTGAGCTGTTGTTATATGCAAGCCTCGATTCTTGAACTTGATTCGAGCCGCCACCGGTAGCCAGTGCAGGAGACTACAGAGAGGTGTAACATGGCTCTTTTGGGCTCGTTGAAGACCAGTCGGGCCGCTGCATTCTGAACAATTTGTAGAGGTTTGATTGTGCTTGAAGGAAGTTCAGCCGTCATTTCGAGCCTTATGATATCAACTAGCTGCCGGGTAACTCCCACAGGGGTGTCCCCATACAGTCCTCAAGACGAGCAAAAGGATTATAACGCATTTCGAGTAGGAGAACTAATATGTGTCGTATTTTCTGCTCGCAATATTTCATAAACGTTAATATGTCTGGTCGGCAACGTGTTTTCCTGAGTAGTTTGTAATCTTGTTTCTGATGGGTCGGGTGTTTCCTTTCTGATATGGCTGTCACTCAGGTAATATAGGTTATAAGCCCGAGAGTGCGTTTTTAGCTGGGTCACTTCGAAAATTCCACAGAGGATACAAACCTTAACAACCATCTGTCCTTAACGTATGCGTGTCTAAACGAGCAAATCTCAAGTCATCATTAGAAATGTGTCCATTGACGATCTGAAGTGAGACAGTCTCAAGTAACGTGGTTAAAAAATTGCACCAGTAAACGTTTTCTCATGTTGGGTAATTTTCATGTTTAATTCATATAACTTCTGTTAGGTTCTTTGTTAATTATTTTTGGAGGTTATTTTACTAAAATTTCAAAGACAGTTTCTGAGTCTCTAATTGTTTTTAACATGGCATTTCGTCAGTGTAACCACGGGAAAATGAAAACGTACAGCTAAATTTCTAGAGTAAATATCGTTCCACAAAGTATTGGAAATCTTGTTTCCTCCCATCACTATAATATATAATATTATATATATAGATTTATAGAATATATATAATATATAATATATTAAAGGCATTCTAAAATCAAGATGCTTTAGGTCAATAACTGAGTATATAAGTCGTTTAGAACAAGACAAAATCTTCTGGAGATCAGAAAACGTAACTTCTTCAAGAGATACAAGATGTTTTATATTTTTCTAAAACCACTGTGAACTATTGTTTTAAGCAAAAACGTCACTTAGTTTTTTTTTTTTGGAAAATTAATTATAATTCAGAAATATGTCATTAAAGAAAGTCTTAAATCATTTGAAAATATTGCAAAAAAAAAACCTATATAGGTTGTTTTTGTTGTTTTTTCTGTACAAATATCTGAACATTCTTAAATGAAGATACATTTACAGAAGAAAAATAAAAGCCTCGTTTTCCAAAAAAAAAAAACAAGATTTTCAAGAATCACGACTTAAATGCAAAATGATTTAATATATAGTAAATGCATCTTGATTTAAGAATGTTTGTACTAGAAAACAAGACAAAAATCAGTGTGTATTTATAAAAAATTATGCATTTACTCCCTTTTACTCATAAAAAGTTTGAGAAATTCTTTGAAAATTCAAAATATGAATATAAACCACACCAAAAACAGTTGCAAAAATTACTTGAATGCATGTAAGTTTATTTGAATGCATCATTGTATGAGATTTATACAAACATATAATCTGAGAATTAGCATTAACTCCGCTGGAATGAATGGAATTTAAATTCCTTTGAATTTACGGTTCATGTTTGCTCAAAAACGGTCTACATTGATCAAAACCTACGTTTTTATTTAAAACAAATCAAATATCACTCTGAAAAGTTTTCAAACAAAATACATTCATTTTACTTGCATAAACTTTTACTTTCAGAGGAAAAAATCGTTTTTTTTTTTTTTTGCTGCAGTGGCTCATATTCAAGAAAATATTTATTGCAGTGTGTATTTATTGCAATGCAATGCATGTTCTCCTCCATCGAGAGTCAGAATTACTAAACTTCACTGGCGTGACATTTACAATATTGCTGAAGTGTACACAGTACAGAAAATAAAGTGAGATGAGATAAAGAAATATCAGATATGCATAAAAGGGACACGGTAAAAAAAACTCAATCCGTAACGACTGGAGTGTTGAGATCCCGGAAGGTCAGAGGTCAGAGGTGAGTTTGAGAGTGGAAGACGAGGATTTTCTGCGTCTGACGCTGATGGTCAACATCCGCTCTGCGCTCAGCGAGCTGCTCACAGATAACGGGTCCATGTCTGCCGGCAGCACAGACTTATGGGTAAACCGGCCTGCAACAGTCCCATCAGCGGCCGTCTGAAACAGAGACGAGAGGCAGTGTGTTTGTGATGAACTGCACACGATACACTACACTACAACAGTTCTGGAGTCCACACGTTTCTAATGTGTTTTCTGCTCATCTAGGCTGCGTTTATTTGATCAAAACCACAGTAAAAATAGTGAAATATTATTACAATTTAAAATAGCCATTTTCATTGTGAATATCTATTAAGCTATAATTTTTTCTGGCGGAGCAAAGGCTGTTTTGTCCAGCATCATTCCTGCCAGTCTTCATTTACAAGATCGATCTTCACGAATCTTATAGATCTGCTGATCGCACGGCTTGCTCGAGAACATTTCTGATTATTATCAATGTTGAACACAGTCGTGCTGCACAATATTTTTGTGGAAACTGATGCATTTTATTTTTCAGTATTCACAGATGAATAGAAAGTTCAGAAGAACGTTTATTTGAAATAGAAACAGAACCTTTGTAACTATAAATGACTTTACTGTCACTTTTGAACAACTGAAGCGAGCTTGATGAATACAATATAATTTCTTTCAATAAATAATAAAATGCATATCTTTTGAATGTACAATTTAACCAAAACCATACTATTTCCACAAAGAAAAATCGGTGTTTGCATTTTCGAATTTTTCAATTAGGTTTACTTTCTGTACTAAAGACCCTAAAAATTAATAAAACGATAGTATACTAAAAAAAAAACTAATAAAAAGTTCAAGCACAAAGTAACTCTAAAATAAAAAGAAGACTTAAAACACAATATGACATTATTTAGCTGCTGTGCCGAGAGCGCAACATTGTCCTTTTTTCATTTAGTTTAATTTGAGTGTACACAAATAACTCAAATAAAATAAAAAGAAAACATACAGATTTAAATATATAAGAAAATTAACATAACACACCACACGTTCTTTAAATGAACATGAAACAAGAAATACAAATAAAAACTATTAAAAACATTACTCAAATCTGAATATGTCTCCATGTACTAAGCACACACATATTTATTATATATATCAACCAGTATACAGACGTGGGCGCACATAAGTGGCACGCAGGTTCGCATAGCTAGAACACATAAAAAAATGCGCCGTGTAATAAGCTTCGGACATGATTGAAGCTGTAATGTGAATCACAGATTCAGTTTAGATTGACAACTGAATTACTGATAAGATCTAATGCCACGCCGTTTTTAAAGGCCCACATGCAAAACTGGTGATATTCATTCATTATCGCTTCAGTCCTAACCCCGGAAGCATATACTTACTTTCTGGCAACCCGCCAAAATAAATGCATGCTGATTTTAAATTTGAAAATGATGAAAATTCATCTTTAAAAAAAAATGAAGAAAATATTTAGCATTTTATTTTTAAGTTTACTATAAAAAAATTTTTTATTTAATACTCCCTTTTTTATTTTAAAATATAATAGTATTATCACACATTATTATTTAGTTTATTAATTTTATTTAAAAAAAACTAAATAAATAAAGTGCAACAATATTATCACTACGATTTCAGTTTTATTTTTTAATATTTTATGTATTTTTACGCTATGTGCAGTGTGGGGCCCGAACCAAATCTCCAGGTTTCTCTTGTTAAACCGTCTGAAAAACATCTTTGCACCCCTGAGGTATAGAGTTATGCCACTGTGCAGAGATATCATGGCTTGTAGCTTATATTTCGAAAAAATAGACAGTTAATATATTTGTAGGCCTATGAGTGCTGTCCAAAGATTAATCCGGCAGCAACTAAATTTTTGTTTGCATAAAATATGTGTTTTTTGTATATTTATTATGTATATATAAAGCACACACTGCATGTATATATATTTAAGAAAAATATGTTATGTTTGTATATTAAATATATTTATAATATAAATTATATGAACATAATATATATATGTAAATATTTTCAAAATACATACTGAATGTGTGTGTATTTATATATAGCATGATAAATTCGCACAGAACACAAACATACATTTGCAATAGATACTTATTTTGGCTGTGTTTAATCGGTTGGACAGCCTATTTAGTATCGTCTAATTATCTCACTCAGACACCTCACACCACGCGACACCTCTCTCACACCACCATACTCTCACACACACACACACACTCTCTCACACACACTCTCTCACACACAGACAAACACTCACACACACACACACACAAACACTCTCACACACCTACTCTCTCACACACTCTCACACCCACACACACTCTCACCCCCACACCCTCCACACCCACACTCTCCCACACACTCACTCTCACACACCCACTCTCACACACTCTCACACACACAAACACAAACACACACAAAAACACAAACACACACACACACACACACAACCACTCTCACACACACACACACTCACCACACACTCTCTCACACACACACACACACACACACACACACTCACACTCGCAGCTCCACACTGCCTCACTACACACACAACTCTCTCACACACTTCACGCGCCCGACAGGACCCATCTCATCACAACTCACACTCTCAACACACACTCTCACACCTCGCTCGAACACACACACTCTCTCCCCCCATCACACACACCACCACATCAGGCGCTCCACACACCTCTCCACACACACACCTCTCTCACACACTCAATCTCACACACACACTCTCTCACTCACCCACTCTCACACACACACTCTCACACACCCCCACAACTTCACACCCAACCTCCAACACTCTCACACACACACACTCACAAACACACACCACACACACTCTCACACACACACCTCTCACGCACACACTCTCACACACTCTCTCACACACCACTCTCCTCACACACACACACACACACACACACACACTCACACCGCGCACGCACACCTCTCGACGAGACACACTACACACTCGCACACCCTCACAGCACTACCACACACTCTCAACACACTCTCACAACACACACACTCTCACACACCCACACACTCTCACACACACACTCTCACAAACACACACTCTCACAAACACACCTCCACACACACACACCACACACACTCACACACAAACACTCTCACACACAAACACTCACACACACACTCTCTCACACAGACTCAACGCGCACACACACTCTCTGCACACACTCACAAAACCCTCTCTCACCGCACACGATGGGGGTAGAATTGTTGCATTATTCCAAATAAATATATTATGATCCACAAATAAATAGAATGAGATTCACAAATAAATCTTAGAGTTTCACAAGCATTAATTAAATTCACAAATAAATAAATGAGATTTGCAAATTAAAAACATATTTACAAATATATTTTTATGTCACAAACACAATTTTGCTTGGCATTTATTTGTGAATTGCGTCCTTTGCATTTGTAGATAGCTGCTCGCATTTGTTAATCGCGTCCTGTGCATTTGTAGATATCTGCACGCATTTGTGAATCGCGTCCTTTGCATTTGTAGATAGCTGCACACATTTGTAAATCGCATCCTGTGCATTTGTAGATAGCTGCACACATTTGTAAATCGCATCCTGTGCATTTGTAGATAGCTGCACGCATTTTTGAATCGCGTCCTGTGCATTTGTAGATAGCTGCACGCATTTGTGAATTGCTTTCTGTGCATTTGTAGATAGCTGCACGCTTTTGTGAATCGCGTCCTGTGCATTTGCTAATTGTGAAACATTTCTTGCGTCAAGACATGCTGACAATCCACAAATAAGTGGACTCCACCCACCGTCTACTCAAACCAATCAGATAACAGCCACATTCGCTGACCAATCATAGCACGATCTCGCTATAGCCAATCACTTTTTGCTTTACAATCAGGGTGGTCTCGTCCTGAGATAACTTCATGCATCTGCATTGGCTCAAATAGGTCATATAAGGGACATACAATGGGTACAGTAAAAGATGTTTAAAACTGGATTTCGTTAGAACATTAGACTGTGTATCATGCCAAGCCACAGTATTTTATGTTACGTGCCTTTGAAAATGGCAGAGAAAGAGTGTGTGATGAAGTGTAGTAGGTTAGACTGGTGCGTGTGCGCATTTACAGTGCTTTTTTTCACTGTATGATTCAGTTTATTAAAATGCATTTTGAATGATCATAAAATTCAAGATATGGGAGCAGAAAATATTTAAATTTACATAATTTTATATAAATATCATTTATATATCATTGTTGTTTCTTTTCTCCAAAAATGAACATGATTTCAAATGTGATGTTAAAATGATGTGATATTAATATACAGTTCAATAAACAAAAACAAGACGGTGTTTCGTTTCTGAATGAATCAACATTTTAAATGATTCGTAGCTCAGATCGCACTGACGGTCCACCGTGACTTGCTTACATCTACTGGTGGTGATTGTAAAAATTTCACATTTATATTTTTTTCAAAATACTTATTCAATTGTACAGGGTATGAACGACGTTGTAATTTTTTACACTACGCACACATTGATCTAAATAAGCAGTTGTATAGTGAACTGGTAGGTGTTAATGTGCACCGCCATGTCCCTAAACTAAGGCTTGCTAAACAGGTGGGGTAGATGGGGGTGTGTGTTGAGCCTCTAGTAGTGTGCGCGATAGAGAGGAAAGGGGGAGGAGGAGCCCTTCAGATGCACCTTGTGTTCCGGATCTGCAGTTGGTAGAAAATAATATAAGGGTCGGTGATCTTGTAATGGAGCCAATTTGTTGGGTAGACGAAGACGCCTATTGGGTGCTCATTATGTCTGCAATATGGACAACTGTTAATCGCGAGTAATGTTGACTGCGCAAAGATGAGTGCAGCACTTTGCTGGACAAATTGCTTGATAAATGTATAAATGGCTGGGTTTAAAAATGTAAAAATATATAAGGAGTAGGAGTATTGTAAAAGACTTATTGGGTAAAAAAAATTAAATTGTCACGGTCTGTGACGCCGGCGGCGACAGATGAGTCGACAAAACATAACATACATCGTTAGATCCAGAAAGGTAGTGCAGCGGGCCATTGAACATGTCCAGGGGCTTGGATGAAAGGTCACTTGGCAGGTGTTTAACACTAATTAGGCGAAAACAAACCCAGTGATAATGGAATTTGGAGAGTTAATAAGAATAATCAGATGAATGTATGTGGTACAGGCATAGTGCATTATTCACGGACTAAGGGATAAGTGTGAGGTTTCCATATGGAATGGACATGAAGGGCTAAAATTCCATACTGGCAAAGGCGTTGTCATAACCAGTAAGGAAGGGGGGGAATGCAGGTGGTTGGGTGGGCGCCGTATATAGGGCGAAAGACAGGTAATAAAGCGTTCTCTGGCATTGTTTCAAGATGTGCAGCTATAAACAAATAAAATAACATGGGTGGCTTGGCAATGATGACCAGTCTAATGGTATAAGGAGAAACGAATGACTCCAGTTGGGTATAAACATGCATTTTAGCTTGGGTGACCCAATGTGTGATGGTCCCATTAAATATGACCTAATTGTGAGCACGCAGATGCATGAAAGTGTAATCTCAGGGAACTGTAACCAAAGAGGAAAAAAGCTCGTCAATGATGGTAAGACGTCAAGGACTGGATGGATAAATGGGTCTATAGTAAAAGCGATATCGTAGCTACGCTTGTCAGACGCATGTGCTGTGGTAATGCGTGATTTGGGGCGAGGGTGGGATTAGGCCGGGTGGGTTGTAGGTCCAACGGAAAGTGAAGTGGGGTGTGGTAGATGTCGGATAACGTCGTTGACAGCAAGAACGATAGAAATAGATCACGAAATTGACAGCTCGAATAGCAACCAGGACGGCGAGATGTACAAGGGACGGCAACTGTGAAAAACATATATAAAGCAATCGAATGAACTAAGCAAATATCACACAGGAACAAGTGCGAAATTCTCAATGGGCGTGGTCGACTGACATCTGACGAGGGGAAGAAGGAGGAACAGCGTACAGCGGAGCAGGGGGGTCACACAATGCCTGCCAGCTATCTACAAATTGACGCAGGATCGCGATTCAACAAATTCCTAAGCAATGCGTATCTACAAATGCCCAGAAATCAATTCACAAGTTCGTTGCAGGCATATCGAGCAAATGCACATAGATCACCGAGTCACAAATGCGTATCAGTGCTATCTACAAATGTGCCAGCAGAAGAGCAATTCACAATGCGGTGTCAGGCTCTCTACGAATTGCACAAGGGACGAGGCAGTCACAAAAAAAATTCGTGCAGTCTATCTACATAATGCGCTCATGAAAGATGACAAGATCGAGTCACAAAACTGGGCTTGCAAGTACTATCTAGCAAAAAAATTCACAGTACCATTGCACCATGTCCTTCAAAACTATCTAAACCACAAATGCACAGTAGCTGCGTGTGCAGCAAGTGCGAGGCTGGGCGATAATGCTATGGTCTACAAATTGCAGCGCAGAAAGCACTTCAACAAATGCGTAGCGCTATCTACAAAGTTGCGACCTGACCTCGATTCACAAATGGCGTGCAGCGTATCTGTCAATTGGCAACGCGGGGTGACGTCTAGGGTGTGGGCGCGGAGAAAATTCCATGGGCGAAGGCATATCCTAGCCAATGCACAGAAGCAATTCACAAATGCGTGCAGCTTACTACAATCACATTACTCTCGATTCACACATGCTGCAGCTATCTACAAATGCACAAGGACGCATTCACAATGCCGCAGCTATCTACAAAGTGCACAGAACCGTAGTCACAAATGCGTTGGCGCTATCTCCAAATGGCACAGACGCGAGTCACAGCATGCGTGCAGCTATCTAACAAAGTCTAACTCCTCTGCAACGATGGGTAGCGAGTCCACAATGCGTGCACTATCTACAAATCACAGGACGCTCTATTCACAATTGCCTGCCGCTATCTACAAAGCACAGAAAAGCAATTCACAAAATGCTTGCAGTGGGAGAAGGCTTAATCTCCAGCACAGAAAGCATTCACAAATGCTTGGCTATCTACACATGCAAGGGACCGCATTCACATACATGCCATGCACAGTTGTGGTTGTGACATTAAATATATATTTGTGACTATTTTTTTTATTTGCAAATCCTCATTTTATTTATTTGTGCATGTGGGTGGTTAAGATGTTTCATGTTTGGTGGGGATGGGGAAACTTTAAGTTTATTTGTGATCTCATTCATTTATTTGTGATCGTAATCTATGTTATATTATGGGAATTAGCACCAATCTACCCCCATACACACACCCCACACACACACACACACCACACACACACACACACACACAGACAAGACACACACACACACACACACACACACAACACACACACACGGTCACACACACACACACGCACCTTCTCCATCGTGAATAACCACACACGGATTCTAGTCAGCAAGCACAACCACACTTCATGATCTCAAATCACTCAGGCTGCAGACAGAATAGCGGTCCCCATATCTCCCTTGCCACTGGCCCACATACAACCGGAACCGGAACCACACCACTACCCTCTACAAACGTGTTAGACACAGAGAAATGAGAAGATAGGACATGATAGAAGTATCTGGGAGCATTCAGGGTGGGCATGTCTCATGTTCATTATAGAAAAGCCGTTAGACGTTGTTCTGGATGCTGATTGGTCAATCCAGTGTTAAAATACACACTACAAAGAAAGTTCGTAAAAAGATTTATTTAACTTTAACTCCTAGAGCTTCATATAACTGGAGTCTTTTATATATATATAACTCTTTCCCTGCCATTGACAGAATTTCCCTCTTTCTGTGTTTTGAGTGTTATACGGTAGGGGGCGCTGTTACACATCTTCTGAAAGAGACGTAATCTCCAGATCAAAACACAGCGAAGAAGAAGCAGAAACAAGCGATCGCGTGTGTAAGCGGATCTATATGTAAAATAATATTTTAAACGGCATATAAATCAACTTTTGTTCAAACGGTTGCTTTTTTATGAAACTTGCACATTGAAGTGTGGGATAAAATAAAGCTCTAGACATAATGCGTGTTTATATATTAATATAACAAAATATTCTGGAGGCCACGGAAGTTTTGTGAAACTGTTAAAAAAAAACGCTGGCGGGGAATAAGTTATGAAGGAATTTCCCCCATATTTTGAATGATACGTCCACTGCATTGCATTGTGCTTTATGGTTAAAGGAAATGTCCGTAAACTTCACTTTTCTGTTTTCTATTTTTTTTTTCTTAGAGCGCACTATATCACTTTTATTTCCCATTTATTTCATCTTCTGTGTTTCCATGCAGTGGGCTGCAGTCTCACCGCAGCTGTAGCTCAGGTAAAGCATCAGTTCTGTGGTTAGTTTGATTAATGACCAAGTCTCAGTATGTTTCATTACTCACTCCAGTCCAGACTCACTGGAAGAAATTCATCATTGATCTGAGCTCTCATTCACATTCGTTCATGTTCTAAACGAGCATCAGGAGGAACATCTGAAACAATACTCACATGAAACCAGTCTCTGAGCATTATGATTCTCAGAGAACGAATGATCATCAGCGGCGTCTCATTTACAAGATTTAGTTCGGCCAACAGCTTGATATTCACTAACTTTTTTTCCTCCACAAATACAAACGATTAAATCTTGGATCTTTGTGAACTTTACACACTCTTCTCTTACCCTGTATGTTATCACCGAGGCTCCTGTCGACCTGCTGTCCTGCTCGGGTGTACTGATGGTTTCCATGGTAACCTCCAAAGGACTCTTCATCACCTTGGTAACCTATAAAACTTTGGTAACTTATTAAAGGCTCTCGATCATCTTGGAAACCCATAAAAGATTCTTGAGTACCTTGGTAACCAATCAAAACACTTATTTACCTTGGTAACCTATCAAAGATTCTAAATAAAACCCATAAAAGACTCCCGATCACCTTAGTAACCTTAAAACTATTAATCACCGTGGTAACCTGTGAAAGATTCTTGATCACATTAGTAACCTGTAAGACACTTGAATACCTTGGTAACCTGTCCAACATTCTCAGTCACCTTGGTAACCCATAAATGAATCTTGATCACCTTAGTAACCCAAAACCACTTAATTAACTTGGTAACCCATCAAAGGTTCTAAATCACCATGGTAACCAATAAAACACTCTAGTGACGTGTGGCGTAGAAAATCTAAAAAGAATAATAAACGAGAAAGTACTTAAAATATGAGTATAAGTGTAGAGTTAGAGGGGCGAATAGAGTTGGAATAGATGTGTGTTTGTGAGGAGGTCGTTTCTTGTGAGCTGGGAGTCAAGTGGGAGTTAAGACTTGATTTGGGCAGGTCATTCCACCAGGAGGGAACGTTGATGAAAAAGTCTTTGAAAGTGATTTTGTGGCCTCTTTTAGATGACAACTACGCGCCGTTCACGTTTTGGGGGGTTTGGTAGGGCACCATGGGGGTGTTGGGTGGGTTGTTGTGGTGCAGGAGTGGGTGCTCTAAGGAACTCAGCGAGCATTGCAGCTTGTCTAGTAGGGCAACATAGGTGAGCTTGAAGTAATGAATGTAGGTAAAGGGGGGGTGCAGAGCCATGGTGGTTTGTAGCAAAACATGTTTGCCTTGATTTTAATGCGAGCAGCTACTGGTAGCCAGTTCAAATTGATGAACAGAGGTGTGACATTTGTTTTTTTCGGCTCATTAAAGATTAATCTTTCAGCGGCATTTTGGATTAATTGTAGAGGTTTGATTGAACTGTCTGGAAGACCTGCCAAGAGAACATTGCAATAGTCAAGCCTGGACTGAACAAGAGCTTGAACAAGGATTTGTTAAGCATGTTCCGAAAAGAAAGGGCCTGATCTTCTTGATTTTGAATAAAGCAAATCTGCAGGACCGAACAGTTTTAGCAATGTGGTCTGATAAATTCAGCTTATCATCAAACACAACTCCAAGGTTTCTGGCTGTTTTTTTGAAGGAGTTAGGGGTTGATGAAGGGGGCCTAACGGGATGGTGAAAGTCTGATAAGTCTGTGAGTAGGTGGGGTGTTTGTTGACACCACAAAGCATGCTTTCTTGCCAGTTTTAAGTTGAATGTGATGGTTCTTCATCCAGCAAGAAATGTTTGTTAGACAAGCTGAGATGCGAGCAGCGATCGTCGAATCATCAAGATGGAATGAGAGGTAGAATTGAGTGTCATCAGCATAGCAGTGATAATGAAAAGCCATGTTTCTGAATGACAAAACCATGCCATGTATGCCATGTTGACAGAGAAGAGAAGTGTTCCAAGAACTGAGCCATGTGGCACCCCAGTAGTTAGATGTTGCAAATTGGACACCTCACCTCTCCAAGATACACTGAAGGACCTATCTGAGAGGTAAGACAAACCACTGGAGTGCGGTTCCTGAGAAACCTTTTTCCAATAGGGTGGACAGGAGAATCTGGTGGTTAACTGTATCAAAAGCAGCAGACAGATCCAGCAAAAAAAGTATAGAATATTTGAAGCCGCTCTTGCAGTCTTAGGCTTCAATCTCAACAACGGAAGCTAGGCATTCCTCGGTCGAATGTCCAATTCTGAAAGTCAGGATTGGTTGCTGTCCAGGAGGTTTTCTGTGTGAGAAGGGCTGAGACCCTTGGTTGAACACAACTCGTTCAAGTGTTTTTGCAATGAAAGGTAGAAGGGAAACCGGTCTGTAGTTCTCTAAAAGAGATGGGTTAAGAGTGGGTTTCTTAAGAAGTGGGGTTATACGAGCCTGTTTAAATGCTGAGGGGAAAACACCAGTGTGAAGGGATGTGTTAACGATGTGAGTGAGTGCAGGTACAATGGCTTTGTACCTGCCATAAACTTAGTAACCTATAAAAGATTCTTGATCACCTTAGTAACCTACAAAACACTATTTTGGTAACCCACCAAAGATTTTAAATCACCATGGTAACCCATACAAAAAAACCTCTCAATCACCTTAGTAACCTTCAAAACACTTAATTACCATGGTGACCCATAAAAGATTCTTGACCACCTTAGTAACCTATAAAAACTTAATTACCTTGGTAACCTATCAAAGATTTTAAATCACCATGGTAACCCATGAAAAGCATCTGATCACTTTAGTAACCCACAAAACACTTGATTACCTTGGTAACCCTTCAAAAATTCTCAATCACTATGGTAACCCATTAAAAACTTTCAATCACTTTAGTAACCTTCAAAACACTTAATTACCATGGTAACTGATCAAAGGTTCTCAGTCACCAAGGTAACCCATAAAAGATTCTTGATCACCTTAGTAACCTATAAAACACTTAATCACCTTGGTAACCCATCAAAGATTCTTAATCACCATGGTAACCCACCAAAGATTTTAAATCACCATGGTAACCTATAAAACACTCAGTCACCTTGGTAACCCATAAAAGACTCTAGATGGCCTTAGTGACCTTTAAGACACTTGATTACCATGGTAACTTTTCAAGGATTGTCATTAAGCCTGTGACCTGTACCGTGGCAGCAGCAGGACTCGTCGGTGACGGAGCTGATGGAGGACTCCTCTCTGAAGCAGCTGTGCAGTCGAGCGGCGCTGGAGGAGCGGACGGAGCTCGTGCTGTAACGACACGCCATGATGCAGGACAGGAGCACTGTCGCTCTCTGCTGACATATAGAGAGCTGCTGCACTGCATTGTGGGATATCTGGCCTCTCTGACCGCTCCATAAAAGGCCGAGCTCCTGGAATCCACTCCTGGAGTAACGGTCCGAGAGATAAGACATGGAAAACTTCACAGAAACACCCACACAATCACACTCAGATAAACCACTGAAAATACATGCAACAAAACGATCAAAGTCTGTTACTGAAACACTAAAAGAACTACAAGAAACCCCAGCCAGTGTTTAAGTGATAAATAGATTATTATTTTTTTTTGTTATTGATCAGATTTTTAGTTTGTTTGTTTGCTCTTACTGGACTCTGACTGATAAACGATGCTTGTGCTTAAGTTACAAATAATAATTTTTTTATTTATTTGTGTTTATTTGTTTATTGTTTTACTTGACAAGTAATAGCATATATAGATAGCATTAATTTATTAGAATTAAAAACCCAAACAAGAAAAAAATAGAAAAATGTAAATAGAAAACATGAATTTAAATGATTATTTAGAACCCAAACAAGATGCAAAAACAAACACTTGGATATTAAAATAACTAGTCAAGCAGTCAAATATTCATAAGAAAAACCAAATGAAAGGTGTGGAGTCAGACTGTGCAGTACAGTATGTTCACTATCGAGGGACTGAAGAGAGACTAATTAAGCACTGAATCAGAGACCAGTCCACAGAGAGAGTCATTTCCAGAACACAAACCTGCAGAGACCCCTGAACGGATCTAATTAAGAGACAAACGCATGTCTAACACACACACACACACACTCTCTCCCTCTCTCACTCACTCACACACACACCACACTCTCTCTTTGTCACACACACTCTCTCTCCCTCTCTCTCCCATCTCCTCGCTCCGCGCACACAACCAACACACACACACACACACACACCCCTCTCATCCTCTCGCCTCCTCGTTCGCACACACACACACACTCTCTCTCTCTCTCTCTCTCACACACACACTCTCTCTCTCTCTCTCACACACACACTCACACTCTCTCTCGCTCTCTCTCACACACACACACACACCACACACCGCCATCTTTTCCTCACACACCACACTCTTCGCCTCACACCCAGCACACACACACCACACACACACGCCCCTCACACACAGCACTCCTCTCCACCCGCTCACACACACCTCACACCCCACACACACACCCCAACACGCTCGCGCTCCTCTCTCCCCGCACAACACACACACACACACACACACACACTCTCTCCCTCTCCTCACACACACACACACACACGCTCCTCTCCCCTCTCACACCCACACACACACACACACACACACACCCTCTCTCACACACACACACACACACACGCTCTCCGCCCTCCTCTTCTCTCCTCCACACACACACACACACACAATTACGTCCTGGATGCTGATTTTACAGAGGAGGTCAATATTTGTCTATTTATAACCTTAACCTCAACCACATACACTACAACACACTCTCTCTCTCTCTCTCTCTCTCTCTCCACACCACCACACACCACCTCTCCTCTCCTCACCACACACACACACACACACACACACCCTCTCTCTCTCTCTCCATCACACACACACACAAGACGTCCTGGGTATGCTGATTTTAGAGAGGACGTCATATTTTGTTATTTTATGACACTTTAAAACACACACACCCCCACACAAACACACACACAAACACTCAATGTCGTCTCTGGCCCCGGGAAAGTGTCCACAGAAGGGGGCCTTCACTCCGTCACAGTCCAGCGACACGATTGGACGGTTAAACGGGCATCACAACGGGCAGCATCCGGCCAATCAGAGCACGGAGTGACAGACAACTTAAGGCGCTTTTTATAGCGTTTAACCTTAAAAAGAGCTAATCTTCACAGAGAGACAGAAAAAGAGTCATGATAAAGGACAATGACAAGGAGAAAGAGTGAGATGCGAAGACTGAAAGTGAAATGCTGAAACCTGCACTACCAGCACACACCACACACACTAAATTCTGTTTAGGAATATTTATTTAATTATTTAAAATGTTGCAGGTTTGTGTCTCCATGGTTTCAGCAGTCAATAAGGATTATTCAAGCTTTATAAATAACAGTAATTGATTTTATTAAGAACCTTAACAAGAAAAAATGCATACTAAATAATAAAAAATAAAAGATAACATTACATAAAAATAAAAGATAAACAATTAAATTAAAAATAAAAAGAAGTAATAAAGGTGAAATAAGGAAATAGTAATATAAACATAACATGCAGGAATTTATATATATATATATATATATATATATATAATATATAGTCTATATATAATATATATATTATAAATAACACACACATACACACACACACACCTTTCAAAGTTTGGGATCATTAAGATTTTTTTATGTTTTTACAGAATTTCTTGTGCTCATCAGGCTGTATTTATTTTGATTCAAAAATGACAGAAAAAAAAGGTTATTTTTGTGAAACATTACTGCAAAGAGACTCTTTTAATATATTTTTAAAGGTAATCTATTCCTGCGATTTCAAAGCTGAATTTTCAATGTCACGTGATCTTCAGAAATCATTCTCATATGCTGATTATATGTTGAAAACAGTTGTGCTGCTTAAATTTTTTTTTGGGACCCGTGATACCTTTTTTCCGGATTCTTTGATACATTGACATTTTTTTTTTTTTTTTAAACAGCAATTTTTCCACAATGTAATCTTACAATATGTTCCAATAGCCTAACTACCATTCAAAGGTTTGGAAGTAATAATTCCTTTTTTTTGATGTAATAATAAATACTTTTATATTCCAAGGATGTGTTTAAATGGATAAAGTATTGTTAAAACTCAATATCTGTCTTAAAACATATTTTAATTTAAATACATGCCTGTCTTTTTAATGTTTATTTCATAACTGATCCAGAAAAAAGTATCACAGTTTCCAAAAAATTTAAAAAAAAACATGAAGCAGCACAACAGTTTCCAGCACTGATAATAAATCAGCATATTACAATGATTTCTGAAGATCATGTGACACTGAAGACTGGTGCTGAAAATTCAGCTTTGATCACAGAAATAAATTACATTTTAAAGTATATTAAAACAGAACACCAATAATAGAAAGTGAAATAATATCTCACAATATTACAGTTTTTCTGTATTTTTGATCAAATAATTGCAGCCTTGATGAGCATAAGAAACTTGAAAATTGTTACTGATCCCAAACTTTTGAACATTGTTGTGATTTCTCTTCAAATGTGACATATGTGGATCCGTTATCTTGCATTGAAATATTTAAAGGGCAAAATAAATATTTTAAATGGTTTAACAAAAAAAATTTATGTATACGTTTTTAATATATTTTTCAAAGATATCCCCAAAAATTAATTTGGTTAAAAAAAAATCCATGTATTTCAAATGTATTTGAAATATACTAGATTTGAAAATAGATTTTTTTTTTTGCCGTATGAGAATGGAGGATGAAATGGAAAATCAGTACAACACTTGTGTTAGAAATGGAGTTGAAGCGATGAATCATAATCAGACTGTAAGAGGCTGTTGGCAAATGGAGCATCAGAGCGTTACATAAGAGACTTCTGCAGAGATGCTTTTGATCATCAACCAGAAACAAACCCCCAGAAAACCCACTACACTCTAAAAGATGCTGGGTTAAATACAACCCAGTGCTGCGTAAAATATGGACAAACCCAGCTATTGGGTTGTTTTGACCCAGCGGTTGGGTTACTACCCAGAAGGTTGGGTTAAATCGCTGGGTCAAAACAGCCCAATAGCTGGGTTTGTCCCTATTTTACCCAGCACTGGGTTGTATTTAACCCAGCATCTTTTAGAGTGCACAATCACACAACCCGGTTGACGCGGATAATGCAGTAACTAGGTGTTTCAGAATAGTTCAGTTGTGTTGCTATTGTGTTCTAACCACAGAAACTGATACATAAATTTCCGGCCATTAAAAAAATATATATTTGTACAACTATAGATTTTTTTTTAAAGAGCCTTTAAATAATACATATTTATATATTTTTGAAAATGCATTCACCTATATTACTTTTGAAGAAAAAACCTTCTTTTGTTCTGTTCCATAATACAGTTTCTCTAACATATTTTCGCTTTGATCTCTAGGCAGGCTATACGGTAGATGGAAAGTAGTTTCATGCCCCTAAAAATGACGGGTTGAAATTAAAGTATTTCAATATATTCATTGCATTTGAGCTGTTTAACACAGCTTTCAAAAATAAAATTCTACATACACACATTATATATAGATATATATATATATATATATATATTATAATATATATATATATATATAAAAAAATGCAACCCAGCATTTTTTAATGAGGTTGTAATAATATAATAATAATATAAAATATATGTTATATATCGAGTGGCACTCCTGTCAGACAACCTGCGCTCCATATGACTAGTAAGTCAAATCTCATATAACTGCCCTGATGATTTTTGTTCTACCTGCTTAAATGATAGAGTACTTGCGCTGTACAGTCTATAAAGACTGTGTCTGTTCCCCCGAATAGTGAGGTCAAAATATAAATTAATGCAGGATCTAGAAAAAATCTGATCGTGATTAAACCAGAAAAATTTTAAATAAATGAACAAAAAACATTTTTAATGTTTGGGCTTATAAACATTAGATCGCTCTCACCCAAAGCTTTTATTGTTAATGAAATGATCACAGATAATAGTTTTTATGTACTCTGTTTGACTGAAACCTGGCTCAAACCAAATTACTATTTTGGTCTAAATGAGTCTACTTCACCAAGCTACTGTTATATGCATGAGCCCTGTCAGACTGGTCGTGGCTGAGGTGTTATATAGTGATATTCTCAATGTTACTCTGAAGACAGGATACAGGTTTAACTCATTCGAAATACTAATACTTAATGTTACACTGTCAGATATGCAAAAAAAATCTATCATATCTCTTGCTCTGGCTACTATGTATAGACCACCAGTGCCGTATACAGATTTCCCAAAAGAATTTGCAGATTTCCTCTCAGACCTATTGGCTACGGTTGATAAAGCCTAATTGTCGGAGATTTTAACATTCACATTGATTATATAAATGATGCATTAGGACTTGCGTTTATAAACTCTTTTGGAATAACATAACCAGACCCACTCATTGTTTTAATCATACGCTAGATTTAATTATATCGCAAGGAATTGATCTTACTGATAATGGTATTGTACCTCAAAGTGATGATGTTACTGATCATTTCCTTGTATTGTGCATGCTGCGTATTATTGATATTAACTATATGGCTCCGCGTTTTCGTCTGGGCAGAACTATTGTTCTAGCCACCAAAGACAGTTTCACAAATAACCTGCCTGATTTATCTCCACTGCTCTGTGTACCCATAAGTACACATGAACTAGACGAAATGACTAGCAACATGGGCACTATCTTCTCTAATACGTTAGAAGCTGTTGCCCCCATCAAATTGAAAAAGGTTAGAGAAAAACTTACTGCGCCATGTTACAACAGTAATATCCATTCTCTCAAGGAAAAAACTCGTAGTCTTGAGCGCAATGGAGAAAAACTAACTTGGAAGTTTTAGAATTGCGTGGAAAAAAAAAACATATATGTCCCAGCTATCTACGATGCTCTAAAAGCTGCCAGGCCGAGCATATCCACAAACTCATAGGAAATAACCAAAACAATCCTAGGTTTTTATTTAGCACAGTGGTTAGATTAACAAATAACCAGACGTCACCCGATCTAAATATACCCTCACAGTTTAATAGTATGACTTTATGAATTTCTTCACTGATAAAATAGATAACATCAGAAATACAATAACAAATGTAGATTCTACAGCGTATAATACTTTAGCTTCATTCATCGCACCAAAAGATAAACTGCAGTGCTTTACAACTGTAGGACAGGAAGAGCTAAATTAACTTATCACTGCATCTAAACCAACATTAACATGCCTGTTAGATCCTGTACCCATTAAATTATTGAAAGAGTTGTTACCTGTAGTAGAAGAACCGCTTCTTAATATTATTAACTCTTCGTTGTCTTTAGGTCACGTCCCAAAGCCATTCAAGTTGGCGGTTATTAAGCCTCTTATTAAAAACCACAACTAGATCCTAGTGAACTGGCAAATTACAGACCCATCTCAAATCTTCCTTTTATGTCTAAAATTTTAGAAAAAGTTGTGTCTGCTCAATTGTGCTCCTTCCTGCAAAAAAATGATCTCTATGAAGAATTTCAGTCTGGTTTCAGGCCCCACCATAGCACAGAAACTGCACTTGTTAAAATTACAAATGACTGGCTTCTTGCGTCAGACCAAGGCTGCATCTCTTTGCTAGTTTTAATTGACCTTAGTGCTGCATTTGACACTACAGATCATGACATAATCATAGATCGATTACAAAACTATACAAGTATTCAAGAGCAGGCTTTAAGATGGTTTAAATCCTACCTATCCGATCGCTACCACTTTGTTCATTTAAATGGGGAGTCATCTCAGTTATCACCAGTAAAGTATGGAGTGCCACAAGGATCTGTCCCAGGTCCTCTGTTATTTTCAATATACATGTTGCCCCTTGGTAATATTATTAGAAAATACGGGATTATTTTCCATTGTTATGCTGATGATACTCAACTATATATCTCAACAAGATATAGTACCTAACTAGTCTTCTACCACGCTACAATCCATCACGCTCCCTAAGGTCGCAAAACTCTGGACTTTTGGTAGTACCTAGGATAGCCAAGTCCACTAAAGGAGGTAGAGCTTTTTCGCATTTGGCTCCCAACTCTGGAATAGCCTTCCTGATAATGTTCGGGGTTCAGACACATTCTCTCTTTTTAAATCTAGATTAAAGACACATCTCTTGGCCAAGCATTCAAATAGGGTATCTCATAACCTTGTACGTCGATCTATCGGTGGTCGGATCATTGGCCATAGTTCATCTTTGCTTGGTTTGAACACCATCATTTTTTGCTTATGGAACAGCACTACGCCACTTTTTCTCTGTTATCTTCTCTGTTTCTGCCACGGGATTGATATCCCATGGTAACTAGGAATTACACAACTCAGTTTGGATCCACTCTTACAAGACCGAGATACCAACACCTGAATGAATTATGCCGCCTTGGATTTTACCGCCGCACAGTCTGCCATATGTACATTAACTTGAGATAGTCACCACTGATAAGTTATTAATAAATATAATTTAGTCAAGTCAAGTCACCTTTATTTATATAGCGCTTTTAACAATACAGATTGTGTCAAAGCAACTGAACAGCATTAATTAGAAAAATAGTGTCAATAATGCAAAATGACAATAGTAAAACACTCATTTTTCAGTTAAAGACAGTTCATCATTGAATTCATGTGATGTCAACATCCAGCTCAGTTTAGTTTAAATAGTATCTTTGCAATCAAGTCAACGATATCGCTGGAATGAAGTGTCCCCAACTAAGCAAGCCAGAGGCGACAGCTGCAAGGAACCAAAACTCCATCATTGACAGAATGGAGAAAAAACCTTGGGATAAACCAGGCTCAATCGGGGGGCCAGTTCTCCTCTGACCAAACGAACCAGCAGTACAGAAAAATCAATATAAGACGTAATAAAACAGACTATGAATAATATTAACAGCAATTATTATATGTTGCATTCAAACTTATAGCAAAATTTGGTAGTACTGTATGTTGTTTCAGGGTTGGCATCATCTGGGGTCCTCTGAGGGGTTGCATCATCTCTTCTCAGGTTTTCTGGATCCAGACTGAAGCTTGTGTGTAAATCCTATTAACCACGGGATGTTCATCTCGTCGGCGGTCGAATTAGAAAACTTTAATTTTCTGTAAAGCTAATTGCATGATTTGCTCGGGAAAAGCGCTATACAACTAAACTTGGATTGAAATACTATAGATATATATATATATACACACACATGTTTATTGCTTTATTTTAGTGTTGTTTGTTTCCATCATGGTGTTTTTGTATTTGTGTTTAATAATTTCAATACTTAGACTCTGAACTATCAGTTACAATAACTCGGGTCACTAAAAAAAAGCAGTGGAATTAAGACAAATCACGCTTAAAATCAAACACATGACATCTTTAGCCGGTAATATTCTCATCTGCTAACGAGCAGCTGTGTCTCTTTGTATGACTGCTGTTGCTATGGAAATGCTGGATAAGACAGGAAGTGGCTGGGCTGTAGGGGGGAAGTGATGTAACAAGGTTTGGATGGCGCAGTATGGCATTTGGACATTGTTTACAGCAACCAAAACACAATCTGAGCACAGATCTGAGTACCATTCATGAAAAGAATTTAATTTTAGTCGTTCCAAACCTGTATGTCTTTCTTTCTTCAGTGGAGGGAAAACAGTTTTTCACAGTACTTAGTAATATTTTTAATTAGATTAATTTTAATAATTTCTGTTTAAGTTTGTCATTTTGTTGTGCTTGTCATTTTTATTTAATTTTTCTATTTAGCTGTAATTCATAATTTATTTTGCTATTAGATATAATTTATGTTTAGTTCAGTTACATTTTTAGTAATTTTAGTACTTCAACTTAAGTATCTAAGATATTATTTCTGATTTTCATTTAAGTTTTTTTACATAAAATTTACATTTTATTTTATTTCAGCTTTATTTCAAGTTTACCATAATTTTATGGTTTAACAGTTAACAATAACAACACTGATTGGCTTAATCACAAATAAAAACCAAACCAACAATAAAATATTATTTAATTTCAGCTAGTTGCCAAGGCAACTTTTCTCATTTTAATTTACTGTATACTAACTAGCTGAAATAAAAATGAATAAACTATATAGACATTAAAAAAAAATAACAAATGAAAATTAAATTAAATTAAAAATAACAACAAAATTACTAAAACTAAAATGAAAACAAAATAAAGCTCAATTCAAAATCTTAACTATAAAAGTAAATAAATATACTAAAATACTAGTTGTCATTTCAGTTAATGACATATTTGTTTAATATATTATGACATTTTCATGGTGGATTTGGAGTTTAATGTACTGTGTGTGTGCATTAGATATACTGTATATATGTGCGTGTATATAAGTATGATTGTGTGCATATGAGCGTGTGTGTGTCTGTATATGAGAGAGAGAGTGTGTGTGTGCGTATACTAATTAGATTGTCAAAACTGTCTGATTGACTATAACCCATAATTTCTTGGTGAATCATGGATCTCCATGGTAACACTGGAACATCTGAGAACAAAAGTGGCCCTTATAGAAAAACAGAGTGCTTGAAATTTACCGAACGCAAAACCAGGACGAACGACGGTAACACAATTACACAGAGACAAAGAAAGAAAAAGGGCCGTTCATTTAGTTTTCACATTAGTATTATTTTTTTCCTGATGTAGACAATATCACACAGTGATAATTCAGAGACAGAAAGAGAGAAAGAAAGCAATAAACAAGCATCTTGTGAACAAACCACAGCGTTACTCACTTACGCCAAATTCACCGCAAAAACCACACGTACAAAAATAGAGCAACTCTCCCAAAGTCCTTCAAACTGACCCACATTTATGATTCACCAACACTGGATCAACTCCGAAACATTCACTGTGTCCGTCTGAGGACGAAAATGCTTTAAAACAGGCAAAAACAAACATTCCATTCAATAATATAATCAAAATTTATAATAATAATAATAATAGAAAAACAGCATAACTTGATCGTCGGTATTCTTACGCATTTATGTCATGGTATAAACATTCGGCATTCGTGCTTCTCTTCGTAAACGACGTTTTTGACGTAATCAGCAAGCCATGCCAACCAGGGACCAGGGAACAGGCATCCTGTGATCAAGACCCAGAATGCAATGGGGCCTGACGTCACATGAGGAGCGGGAATACACAACAGCCAAATCCACAAACCGTGCGAAACAACTGGACGTCCAGGACTTCGCGCTCAGTCTGGCACTTGCGCGACACATGCATGATAATAAGGGCGACGTCAGTCTTGCGTTCCTCCGTTTAGTTTGTCAAGATGCATTTTTTCGTGAGCCTGAGAACGAAACATTCAGTGTTTTCCAAAAGAGAAGAGCAACTGGCGCCCAAAATGCAAATAAGTGGTTGGAGCCCGAATGCAAACCAAAGGGTGGAGTCTGAATGCAAATAAGTGGGTGAAGCCCATATGCAAACCAACAGGCGTAGTCCAAATGCAAACAAGTGGGTGAAGCCCGAATGCAAACCAATGGGTGGAGCCCGAATGCAAACCAATGGGTGGAGCCCGAATGCAAACAAGTGGGTGGAGGCCGAATGCAAACAAGTGGGTGGAGGCCGAATGCAAACAAGTGGGTGGAGTCTGAATGCAAACAAGTGGGTGGAGCCCGAATGCAAACCAATGGGTGGAGTCTGAATGCAAACAAGTGGGTGGAGTCTGAATGCAAACAAGTGGGTGGAGTCTGAATGCAAACAAGTGGGTGGAGTCTGAATGCAAACAAGTGGGTGGAGTCTGAATGCAAACAAGTGGGTGGAACCCATATGCAAATCAACAGGCAGAGTCCGAATGCAAATAAGTGGGCGGAGCCTGAATGCAAACCAATGGGTGGGGTCTAAATGCAAATAAGTGGGTGGAGCCCGAATGCAAATCAAAGGGTGGGGTCCGAATGCAAATTAGTGGGTGGAGTCCAAAAGAAACATGCACCGTTCACTGTTCTTCTCGCTCTTCTTCCTCCACGTCTTCCTCGTCGAGCGAGACTATGCCGGACGAAGCCACATCCGACACCTTCCTCCGCGTGGAATATTCCTGCGGAAGGCAGACTCCGCCCCCGCAGTCCTTACAAGGCGTGTCCTCATCTTTGAACGTCTCGGAAAACGTTTCCAAGCAGCAGGGGGAGTGGCCTCGCCTGTGCCCCACCCTGTGTAGGCTGGCTAACAGTAGCTCCTCCCCTCCCTGAAGAGCGCCGAGGATCTTGGCGGTGAGGTCGGCAGCAGGCGTGTCCGTGTGACGCCTGAGATCCCGAAGCAACGGGTGTCTCTCATCCAAACTGCACATGCTGGAGCAGAGCGTGTCCGACGGCGACCCCGGCGACCCCACGGGAGGTGAAAGGTCAGCACCCACGCCGCTCTCCGCCTCGCACAGGCCACGCCCCCGCAGGTGAGTCTGACACACCTGAGTGTGCAGGAGATCCCGCAGGTAATGAGGGTACGAGGACAGATCTGAGAGGAGACCACAGGTGCGTTAGAATCACAGCAACAAATCAATACTTCAATCAAGGATATTTACTTATTTTTACTGGAAAACAAGATTAATTTACTACAGAAGCAACATAATAAGACAGAATCTATTTTGAGCATGTTTTTCCTCACCCAACTAGCAAATAGTTTTTTCTTTTTTGTTTTAACCTCATTAAAAAGTTATAGTTAGGCTAAAAATAAAATTAATAAGTGTAATCTGTGAATATATATTACAGAAAAAATTAAAACAAACAAAAAGTATATATGAATACAACAGGAAAAAAATATCTGCAAAATATGCTTACAAAATGTACATATAAAAATTGTAAAAAAAGTTAAAATATGAAAATTTTTGTATTGAAATAATATGAAAATATAGAGCGTGTGGTGTGTTTAATTTTTATTTTATTTATTGGTTTTATTTAGATCTGTTCATTCATCTCTTATTTAATAATTATTATAATACATTTATAAATAGATAATGTTATAATAAATGAATTAGACACACACATACATATACAGTAATTAATCTTAATATATCAATAATTCTGTTATTAAATGTGTATATTATATGTGTGTGTGTGTGTGTTGTGTATTATATCATATAGTAGTAATAATAAATAAACTAATAAATGCATGAATGTACTAACACATGAATAAACATAAAAAGTACACACAAAAAAAACACCAAGAAAATACATTAAAATATCTAAAATGAGAACATTTATATACTTACAGTGGGGCAAAAAAGTATTTAGTCAGCCACCAATTGTGCAAGTTCTCCCACTTAAAAAAATGAGAGAGGCCTGTAATTTTCATCAAAGGTATACCTCAACTATGAGAGACAAAAATGAGAAAAAGAAATCCAGAAAATCACATGTAGGATTTTTAAAGAATTTATTTGCAAATTAGGGTGGAAAATAAGTATTTGGTCAATAAAAAAATTTCATCTCAATACTTTGTTATATACCCTATGTTGGCAATGACAGAGGTCAAACGTATTCTGTAAGTCTTCACAAGGTTTTCACACACTGTTGCTGGTATTTTGGCCCATTCCTCCATGCAGATCTCCTCTAGAGCAGTAATGTTTTGGGGCTGTCGCTGGGCAACACGGATTTTCAACTCCCTCCAAAGATTTCTATGGGGTTGAGATCTGGAGACTGGCTAGGCCACTCCAGGAACTTGAAATGCTTCTTACGAAGCCACTCCTTCGTTGCCCGGGCGGTGTGTTGGGATCATTGTCATGCTGAAAGACCCAGCCACGTTTCATCTTCAATGCCTTGCTGATGGAAGGAGGTTTTCACTCAATCTCACGATACATGGCCCCATTCATTCGTTCGTTTACACGGATCAGTCGTCCTGGTCCCTTTGCAGAAAAACAGCCCCAAAGCATGATGTTTCCACCCCCATGCTTCACAGTAGGATGGTGTTCTTTGGATGCAACTCAGCATTCTTTCGCCTCCAAACACGACAAGTTGAGTTTTACCAAAAAGTTCTATTTTGGTTCCATCTGACCATATGACATTCTCCCAAACCTCGTCGGGATCAGCCAAATGCTCTCTAGCAAACTTCAGATGGGCTTGGACATGTACTGGCTTAAGCAGGGGGGCACGTCTGGCACTGCAGGATTTGAGTCCCACAGTGTGTTACTGATGGTAGCCTTTGTTACTATGGTCCCAGCTCTCTGCAGGTCATTCACTAGGTCCCCGTGTGGTTCTGGGATTTTTGCTCACAGTTCTGGTGATCATTTTGAACCCACGGGGTGAGATCTTGCGTGGAGCACCAGATCGAGGGAGATTATCAGTGGTATTATATGTCTTCCATTTTCTAATAATTGCTCCCACAGTTGATTCCTTCACACCAAGGTGCTTACCTATTGCAGATTCAGTCTTCCCATCCTGGTGCAGGTCTACAATTTTGTTTTTTGGTGTCCTTTGACAGCTCTTTGGTCATGGCCATGGCGGAGTTTGGAGTGTGACTGTTTGAGGTTGTGGACAGGTGTCTTTTATACTGATAACGAGTTCAAACAGATGCCATTAATACAGGTAACCAGTGGAGGACAGAGGAGCCTCTTAAAGAAGAAGTTACAGGTCTGTGAGAGCCAGAATCTTGCTTGTTTGTAGGTGACCAAATACTTATTTTACCAAGGAATTTACCAATTAATTCTTTAAAAATTCTACAATGTGATTTTCTGGATTTTTTTTCTCATTTTGTCTCTCATAGTTGAGGTATACCTATGATGAAAATTACAGGCCTCTCTCATCTTTTTAAGTGGCAGAACTTGCACAATTGGTGGCTGACTAAATACTTTTTTTTCCCCACTGTATGTATATAGTATACATAAATATAATTGGCATAAACTATTTATGTTGCATTATGTTATTTTAATGGAAGTAACATGCCAGTCACTTCAGTGTTTGTTTCCCTTCACCATCATTTGGCTGAGAGTTCCTGATTTCCAGAACGGTGGTTATATATTAAAGATCAAATATGTCCTGATTGTCTGTGACAGACGTGCCGCAGCAGTGTTTGGTCTTTAACAGTTCACTGGTGCTGGAAGCGTGTCGTAACGCGTCTGATTAAAACAGTGTAAACCTGCAAACTCTAGCTGTACAAGAGATGAGCAACTTCTTTCCCGCTACGGTCTGCCGCAGCAGAACACATTAAACTTGCAGGAGAAATGAATGCTGGGATATCTAATAGCACCGGAGAGCAAAACGAGAGAGACAGAGAAAGAGAGAGAGGTTTTCTAAATGAAAGTAGGGCACTAGGACAGTAACGTCTGTGCTGCGATTCTGCGTTCAGTTTGATGCGGAGAGAAAATGAAAAATAGATAAAAGGAAGAAAGAAAGAATATACAGAGAAGCTGCAATTATATCTGTGCTGACAAACGAATACTGTTTTGAGAAGAATGTGTAATGATTAATTCCACATGCTTAAATACATTTGAATAATAATAATAATAATGTTTATCTAAAAACTTACTATCGAGCTATAATTATAAATATATCAATCCATCTATAATTAGTGAAAAAGAAGAAATCAATATCAATATATATCTAATAATAAAAAATACTTAGAAATATATAAAATAAAAAATATTTTACACAGCATAGAATTATTCTATATTAAAAAAGTTATACTATGATTTTAGTATTTAATTCTAAATTTATATTGTAATTTATATAAAATAAATTTATGTGAAATTGCCTAAATAAATGCAATACACATGCACAGTATACTGACACAGCCTCAGCACCAAAATATCCATTTCCGAACGTACTTACTATTTAATTCTCTACCACGACATGATATGATTATAAAGTAAGCACACGCTATAATACAAAGACACTACATCCATTATATATTGGAAATAAATAGGCCCAAAACTTGGTGCATCATTAAAGAAATGAAGAACTCTGTTTTACGTTCGTTCGGTTTGTTGTGGTGTTGTGTGTGTGTGTGTGTGTGTGTGTTGTGTGTGTGTGTGTGTGTGTGTGTGTGGTGTGTGTGTGTGGTGTGTGTGTGTGTGTGTGTGTGTGTGGTGTACTGTGCTCTGTGTAACGGGCTCGTTTGCAGGTAGAAAATCTTCGTCATAAGAATCGTCATTAGACTCGTCACCATCCACTGAAGACCAGGCACGAAGCTTTGCCTCCGCGATGGCAAACTGCTCTGCCACTCCTGATTGAAAAAAAACACAAAAAACACAATAAATGACATTACATACTTCACACAACATATGTACATCAGATTTACACTAGATCACACACTACGGTCATTTGATCAAATGTAGCAGAGGGTGTGATGCGTCGCCGTGGATACAGGATGACAGTTCTTATTGGCTGCCACAGAGACCACGTTTGATTGACAGGTCATTTGAAACAGAACATTACCTAGATTACGTGCGCGCACGCACACACACACACACACACAGGTGGGACTGGTTAGAGAGCCAATTAGCTAATTAAAGCTCTCTCTCTGTGTCTTAATTTATTGACAAGACACAAATGTTTTTTTTTTTATTTACCACAGACACACTTGTAGCATATCTGCATACAGTGAAAAATTGCAATATATGTACAATAAAATAAAGTAAAAAATAGTGCCAGCTGCGATTAACAATTAAACTGTGCAAAATAAAATAAAAATAGTAAAAGAAAAAAAAAAAAACTTAAATCTAAATATGTTCAAGTAAATCATACAATTAATTTAATAAAATAATATTAAAATAAATAAAACAGCAATAAAACCTAAAATGAAATAAAATACAATAAAGCAAAATAATTAAAATCTCAGTAAGTGCAAAACAAAATAAAATGATAAAAATTCAATAAAATAAAATCAAAATAACGGTCACCGTCCCACCTGTGGGACGCTTGCCGCTCTTTTATTTTGTTGTGCTTTTTCTCTATCAAATATTTTAGTAAACATCATACATTATATATCATTTGAAATCTTAGAAGCCCCAAATTCATCCTGTGAAAACCATTTGAAATCGGACACTGCGTTACCATGGAAATGGTACTTTAAAAATCCTTTGGTGGTCTCCTCCCCCTTAGTGGGCCCCCCGGTGGGGAAAGTGTCATATTACAAAATGCATTACGGTCTTTTAGAATCAAACCTTTTTATAATCTTGACAAAAACATATCATTGGAAAGGTCTGTCTCTCAGGATTCCATATTTGGTGGTTATTTAGAAGATTATATAGAAGTAATATTGAAAGAAAAATCTAGACATTTGTGTCAGAAAAAATACATTTAAAAAAATTCAATGGAGTTTGGATGGCACCCGGTGGCTGTTTGTGGTATACGCCCTAAATAAAATCTCACAGGAACATCAATTTTTTTCATATCAACTTCAAATTTGGAACATAACTTATTTAGACAAGGCTTTACTTTTATACCAATTTTAGAGTAAAACCTGTCATGTCAAATATTTATAATAAATAAAATAAAATTAATAGTGTATTTATTTACAGTACATTTAAACTTCTATAACTTTTTGATACTTTACTTTTTTGAAAAAATTCCACTTTTGCAATTTTCTTGTTTAAAAAGAGACCAACCTTAGGCCTGTATTCCAAAGTGTTAATAAATTACAACAATTTAAGTTTGGATAGTCCACTTTCATGCCTATTTAAAAAATGGGGGATGACAGTTAAGGAGTTAATGTCAATAGGTGCAAAATAAAGTACTTAAAAAAAAAAAGTACTTTCAGCTTCAGCTACATCTGAAAGACCTTATTGACCTGCATTAAACCAGCATGAACCCGTATGGAAATAAGCAATTCATGAATTTAACAAAAAGGAATAAACAATTTGGGTGCAAAAATAACCAGAGTATTAGAATTTTTCTCAATGGATTTGACACATTTCTCCAAACTCAGGTCACTGTTCTCAAAACAGTTAACACAGTGATCTGAATACTTTGTAATTTTCCTAAACAGATTGAACATTTTCATTAATTTCATACAAATTACAAATCATGCAAATAATTTTCTCAAAACAATGTGCACAAAACTCTCAAATGTTTTCACAATAGTTAATACAACCAACCAATACTTTCAAATATGCAAAATAACAATAATGATAATAAATAAAATTAAAAAGACGTGTGTGTGTGTGTGTGTGTGTGTGTGTGTATACACAGCAGTGATGTAAAAGACTGATCTGTAGTTATCAGAAAAGTTTGTTTGCAGTTCTTGCTGCTAAAAGATGGCACAAACAGATTTTAAGTTTAAAGGGGCAATTAATTTTTTTCTTATGGGTAATAGCAGGTGTTGGATAACAATTTATGTCGTTTAGATATACACAATATATAAAATAAAACTCCCTGTTGAAGAATTGCATTGAACATGTATTTTCTTTAGCATATTTGTGCATCTACTGCTGAATGTGTTTTATAATCAATAGAGAACACACCTATAGATTTGATGTTAATATTTACTTTTAATAAATGCATTAGTAGAAAAAAAAATGCAGTGCATCATTTTGCAAGTAAAGTTGAACTGTTTGGTTAAGATAAGTTTGTGTTTGGATGGCTGTGCTAATTGTTTTGAGAGCAAGTACATTGCATTGGAGAAAAGTGTCTGTCTCCATCGGTCATTGGTCAGTCAAAGAGACAGTCCCGCCCCCCAAAAAAAAAAATCACATCATTGGTTGAGTCAGAGATTGACATGTCAGGCTACTCAAACAAACAAACCAATGTTCCCTTTCAAGGGAACTTCGAACTGCGTCCTCTAGGGGGCGCTATGGGGAACGCCTCTTCGTGACGCCGGGGGCCAGTGCTCTGCTGGGTTCCCAAAGGAGGAGCTGATTGTCGGAGGAAGGCGAAGAGGCTGAGGCTGAGCCTTTCCAATCCTCCTGCCCTGAGATGATGGCGTTGGAAGTATGGAACCGCCATGGCGAGGCTGGACGCCTCGATGAGCGTTTTCTTTCTGGCCATAACCCTCCAGCTCAGGTGAGCCTTCCATTTCTTCCTGATTTGCATACTGAGATCGAGAAGGATGAAGAGGCCGTTTCTCAAGCATCATCGGTCCAGCATACGAGTTATGCCAACAATCGAGGCGATGCGTGAAAACGGCCCCCTGTAGAAGAGACCTGCGATAGCTATCTCTCAATGGGTAAGACGTCCTCTCTTAAGACTCCCTCCTTGCCATCTAAGCCCCTTCAGGATACATCACGCTTAAATGGCAGGGCATATGCAGCAGCAGGTCAGGCTGTGGCTTCGTTGCACACTATGGCGGTGCTCCAGGCGTATCAGGCTGATCTGCTGAAAGACCTGGATAAAGGCGAGGGCCTTTCTCCTGATCAGGTAGCTGAGCTGCGCCGCACCACGGATCTTGCTGTCCGTGCTACTAAGCAGGCCGCCTCCGCCATGGGCAGGTCTATGGCGGCGATGGTAGTAACGGAGCGACATCTGTGGGGGAACCTGGCAGATATCGGGAAGAAAGAGAGGGTTTTTCTTCTCGATGCTCCGGTTTCGCCTTCCAAACTTCTCAGTACCTCTGTTGAGACGGTGGTCGAGAAGTTCAGGGAGGCGAAGGCGCGCTCAGCGGCCTTCTAAATCCTTCATTCCACGAAGGTCCAGGTCTGAGCCCGAACAACATAGGGGTCCTGGTCCGTCTCGGTCTGAGGATCAGAGACGGGCACAGAAGGCTAGTGTCGTGGCTCGCGCTCCTCCGCCTGCGGGTAGGGTTAGGAGGAATCGCGGGTCAAAGGGAGGTAGGCAAGACCTAGGGATGTGATCCAGACAAGGCTTCAGCGCTTTCGTCCAGATCAGAGTGATTCTTGAGTATCTACTCGTTTCCTTCGGTGGTCTTACATCTGCCCTTAGCTCCTAATTCTCCTATAACCACCAGCACTCCACCTGACTGAGGTTAGGTAAGAATTTTCCTGCATTTCAGTCTCCTATGCTGGACCTATGATTTTTTGGTTGGTTCTATGGCTTCATAGCAACCACCTTACTGATGGTCCGGACTAGAGGCTTCTCTGGAATCGCCTCTGGAACGGGGTTCCGGCGCAGGAACCATGGTGGGTGAGTATGATACATTATTATATATAATATTAATATAATAATATATATATAATATATATAATATGATTATAATTTATAATATATAATATATAAATATATAATATATATATATAGTATGGCAGGTATGTATGTATTTAATGTGATGGTGGTGGTGGATAATCCGTTCTGCTAGCTTTCTTTGCAGTGTTTCCGGGACCTGTGTGTTTCTTTCCTCTCTAAGGTAGGTCCTCTGTGAGCACCCCTTTGCTGGGTTCAGAAACCAGGTGCTCGACTTGCAGTGTTACCTCACTCGTCGATATTGTGTCCAGCCGGTATGATAGCCCTGGTTCCGGCTTCATGCTTCCTGGACCATGCGGCCAGGTCAGAGGCTTCTGCGGGAGCCTTCTTGATCATCAGGCCCCCGGCACGACACTGCAAAAAATTCCTGGATGTCGGGGCTCCAGGATATCCCCTCTTGCTGAAGCATAGAGCGGGAAATATAGGTGGCATTTGCATATCGTGTAATGCTGTCTCAGGCAGTGCTCCCCTAGCCTTAGAGGGTTGTATTTGAGCTTGCTTCTCCCGTTTGGCCAAGTACCTTCGAGTATCTGTGATCAGATGCCTGGAAATGTTAATCCATGCTATTGTAAGTGCACACGCTAAGCTTTGTGCATTTTCTGAAATCCACATAGTGGTAAGTGTGCATGCTGAGCACTTTGCGCACTTTCTAAAATTCACATGGTACCTTGGGCTCCATTCAACCAGTGTGTCTCTAATTTGACACACTTGGAAGTATCGCTCCCCTACCTTGTAGGCGTCTGGGACCAATCCACACACTATCTATTCTCTTTTATATGACAAAAATACTCTGTAACCTCAGTGAACAAGCCATATGAGGACCCAGGGACCCTTCCCCCCGGAATGCGTAACACCCCAGGAAGTCGAACAGGCCTCTTTGTTGCATGCAACCAACGCTGATATCACTGGGTTTATTGGCCAAAAGTATGTAAAGCAGGGAAAATCCCTGCATGTCCCAAGGAAAAGCAGAGTAGAAATGGACTGTGTTCTAGTTAATTCATAGAAAAACCGTTATTTGAATGAACACACATATTCTTCAGGCCATTGTGTATATTATTGCAGTGTTGTAGTTGTCTTTGATATTCTTAGAATATTTTAGTATGCTTGTGAGGGAACCCATTCCTGATCCTCCCTTTTCACTATATGTAATCTTACATTGTTTAGTATCTATGAATTTGCCTTCTTATGATCGAAACAAGCGTGTATATTATATGGTGGTACATAGGCAATATATATTAGGGCCCTGAGAATCGTTAATAATTTCGATTTAAGTCCATTTGCAAATTACCATGCTTAGAGAACAAAGGGTCGTAAACCCTCCAGCAATTGCCACCTCCCGCTCGGAAATTCCATTTTGCTCATAGGACAAGCCCATCTTGAAAGGCGGAGAACTTCTCCGACCTTAAAGGCCCGGCTCAAGGGACCCGCCCCAGTCGGTGGTTCGATCAGAAGCTAAGAAAATGTGAGAAAAACGCTTCAGGATACCAAAACATCTGTGCCAGGCCTTTTCTTCGGCCTAGTCCTTTCCATTCATCAAGTGACACTGACTCAAACTGGTTCTTTTCATCGACCCGAATTCAGCAAAGATCTACGGGAAGCTTTAAGATTTGCATCAGGAATCTCTTTCAGACCGCCGAGACTCGCTAAGTATCAAATTTAGTCTTATTAATTGATACATTAAGTATCAGTGACACCTTTTTACAAAGGTGTGTTTGAAATAAGAATCTGACGTATCCCTGCGAAGGCTGTGATCTGTTGAATATACATGCAAAGTGTTCAATAAAATCCATTCTTTATGCCTCTTTATATGCTGAGTTAAACTTTAACCCTTTACTATACCAACTGTATGTGTGTGTGTGTGTGTGTATGGTATGTTAGACCGGCTCTGAATGTGTATGTGTGTGTGTGTGTTGTTTAAGTGTTTATGTAGTTAATAAACCCTTACTTGTATCACACTTGACATGTTCACTGTTTGCTCATAACCGGAGTCACTAAACATGCAGATTTACGCTACAAGCTTTGAAGAATTGTACAGTAAGAAAGTTATTTAACCAGGAAATTAACGTTCTTAGAATTGACAAGACAGTTGACCCTGAGTGGTCAGCTAAATATCTACAGTGGATCTAAAATATGAATAGTTAATTATAACTAGTTATGGTTAATTATTCATATTTCCCCATGAGCTGATTCGCTACACCATTGAGGGTTACTATGAGCATGCTGCTCCGTAGGCTGCTCTCGTGGTAATATTAGCAGTGCTCCTCTTTTAACAAAGGGTTGCCTATGAGCGTGCAATTCTTTCTGAATTCGGAGTTCTCCTCTCACGTGAGAGTTCAGTTCTCTGTTTTTCCAAGAGCACCAGGAACCAGCAGCATCAGGCAAACTAGACCCTTCCTCTGCCTCTCTGATGCGCTGAGTTTTTTGGCTAGCTTGCAGTACACTTACCCTCTCATTTCTTACGATCATGCTGTGCGAGCCCCCTCGCTCGTTGAGAGCTGGGTCTATGCTTCCTCAGATAAATAAATTATGGCTAGCTGTTCCAGCATTGGAACCTGCTGTATGGGCGAGCATTTGAGAGCTGGGGATGTGCCCCCCCCTCAGCCAGAGATTTACTGCCAGCCAATCCAGCTTTATGCCTTAGATCGTGTTGTGATCTCACAACTATTGGGTTTGATTGGCACCATTCCATCTATGAGCTGCTCTTTCAGAGTTGCCACAAGAGCCCTTTAGAAAAGGTACTAAAATCCAGTTATGGTAGTGTGCACGGAAGGCTTGTGCACGTTTAAAATCCACATTGTGGGAATGTTTGCATGCTAGTTTCTTTGCATTTATTTTCTTAAATCCATATGGTGAGGGCTTCGCGGCGGTTGCTTCGTGCCCTGCTTGAGATGGTTAGAGCCACGTTCACCTTGGGCGCCACTCCACCTAGGTACCCTAGGATACCTACTTTAACAGGGTGTTGCTACTAGGAGCCTGTTGAGACATTTCCTTTCAGAGCTTATGCAAGAGCAAGCAGTAGCCCCTGTGTGAAAGGGCAAGTCTTAGTGTGATACTAGGTTTTTTGGTCGTATCCCCTTAAAGGAATCCATTATGATTCCAAGCCTTGAGCTCTACCCTGGGCCCAGGAGTCTGGCCTTAACAGGTAAGTTTGGGTATGTAGCCTAGGCCTTTGGCAGTAGGGAATAACGTCACTGACAGCCATCTAAACGTCCCAGGGGCAACTCCCATAGAAATATGGTAGAGTTGGTACTTAGTGCTCGCCATAGTTCTAGCCCGCATTCCCCTCAGCATGGCGGCGTGGGTATACCGTTCCCCATAGCGCCCCCTAGAGGACGCAGTTTGAAGTTCCCTTGAAAGGGAACGTCTCAGGTTACTTATGTAACCATGGTTCCCGGAGTAGGGAACAAGACACTGCGTCCTCTAGGCTTCCTGCCATGCTTCGAATGCAAGCTTCAGACAAAGAAGTGAATGACATGTTCTCCCGGCGCCCATTTATTCTAGTAGTCGCACTGGTAGTGACGTCATGGGCTGTTGCCGGCCAACGTGTTGGTGTTTTTTCAATGTATGCTTCAGACATGGGTCACGACGAGGCGTTCCCCATAGCGCCCCCTAGAGGAAGCAGTGTCTCGTTCCCTACTCACGGAACCATGGTTACATAAGTAACCAGAGACGTTTTCAATATAGTTTGAGTCTCTCTCTCCCTCTTTGCTTGCGTTTATTCATAGATTCATGCTTCCATTCATCTTTTACCCTTTGCTGAAGGCTTGGTCTGCAAACACAGAGCGAGTTTTGGCAAATTTCCTAGAGTTCGATTTTATCCACAGAGTCACCGAGGGTGTGTTTCTGCAGGATGGACCACATGCCCGCACGCACGCAATGACATGACTACTTAGTCACTGTATGAAAAGGACAATCCTGCGACATTGACAGACAGATAGAGAGACAGAGAGGGAGCTGTGAATGAATTCCTCTCAGGTTCGGCCCATAAATCGTCATGTCGTTGCAGGAAAAAGGCTTTGTCACACCAAGAGCAACAGAAAGTAACCTTCAGAGGACAGATGGGCCTCTTGGGAAAGGTCAGAGGTACGGATGGAAATCGTTTAAAGAATTGTTAAGGAAGTGGAATCGTTAAGCAAACATAAACCGATGACTCATGAGCTCGATCATTAGTCTGATTACTCATTAAAGGAACAGGCTCTCAAGAGTTATTTCTCCATCAATCAGACTGGGTTGTGTGGTTTGTTAACGAGGTCAATGCAACATGATTATTTATTGTTTCTTTATTTTCTCTCATCAATAACGTTTATACATTTGAAAGATATTTTTATCCAAGGCACCTTTAAGAAATTAATTTGATCCGTCCATGCATTCCCTGGGAATCAAACCCATAACTTTGGTGCCATGCTTTATGTTTGAAGAAGGAAAAATAAATAAAATGCAATAAAACAAAGCAAAATAAATACAATTTCAATAGATACAAAAATGAAACAATGCAAATGAAACAATAAAATATACATAAACACTAACCCTAACAAAAAACGAATAAAGGCATGGATGGGAATAACTCATGAGCTCGATTTGCTGGTCAATTACTTCAAAATTGAAAATAAATAAAATGCAATAAAAAAAGCAAAATCTCAATACAGGTGCAAAACTGCAATACAAAACAAAATAAAATATACATTTGTTTTCCCAAATGTATCCCACACTTAGTTTTTCAGTTACACTTTTTCTCGATTGCTTAAACACATTTCTTGAAATTGTGACTCCTTTTCTTGAAACTCTAAACACAAATCCATAACTTCTCACCCAAAACTATTCAATCTTGCTTAAAAAACAAACACACTTCGCCCTCAGAAATATCACACACGCCCTCAGAAACACACACACAACAACAGAGTCTTACACCCTAATGAGTTCAATTCATAACACTGTTGCAAAAACCTTCTTTTGGCATTTTACAACTCAATGTCTATTACAGTATACAACATAATTAGAGCAGATACATGTTACAGTAAATATAGCAGATACAGTGAAATTAAACAATAAGCTTTACAGTAAGAAAATATTATTTTCATTACACTGCTGTAAAGTGATCTTACAGTACAGTAGATGAAAAGCACTAGAAAGGAAAAGGTCAAATACCAAAGAATTGCATATGAACACAACAGAATATAGAGTCATCTCTTAGTTCTGCAAAAATACAGTTCATGTAAGAAGTACTGTACTTGGCTACAAATCAGCTCAGCAGTTATGAGTTTGAGGGTGTACAACTAAAAGTAAAAGGTCTCTCATCTGAAGTACTGCTACTGTTCTGTCATTATATTTGATCTGTAAGTAGTATTGAAAGCCTGTAGGCCAGCTGTCCTCATGCACAAGAACATGATCGACTACAGTGCTGTGTATTTCATCAGGAATAAATGTCCTTTGACCCCGTCCCCTTCAGTTCTTTTCCCCTCGTCTCCCACTAGTAGGATTCATTTTCCAAATCAGCTGTGCTCCTTTTTATATCATCCTGAGATTCTGACTGGTGTGTCATCAGTTTTGCTACTTAATGTTCACACATAGATAAATGTGTGCTATTTGTGTTCATTTTTTATTCTTGAGGTAGTTATATTGTGAGTTTGTACTTTCTAAATGAGAACATGGTTAAACCTGTGCAAAATGATGCCGTTCTTGTGTAGAGTTTAGCTGAAAACACTGAGCAAATTGGAGCGTGTGTGAAAACAGGTGAAATGTTAAAAGTTTTGAGAAACACGTCTTTGTTCCGATAACTGTATGAATGGTTGGAAAATTGTGCCAAACGAATCAGTTATAGTGTGTTAGCAATTGAGAAAAACTGTAACAAATAAGGATACTACCAATACTGTAATGCAATTTGGCAGATGATGAATGAATGAATGAATGCATATATGAATATTTAAAAAAAGAAAAAAAAAAGTGGAATAGTGCTTAAGTACGTAAATTGGGACGCACGGAGAAGGAAGTAAATCAGTATTTACAGATTTTCAAACAGCCGTTTTTTTGCATTTAATATGATGTTTTTCAAACAACACCAAATACTTAAGTACTTTATATTTATTTTCAAATCTTTATTAACACGTACATATTTTTACATTTTAATTTTGACAAAAAAAAAAAAAGACCGATAAAGGTATCTAAAAAATGCACTGATAGTTTATTACCGTGTTTTTGCAGTTTAAGTTGTTTGAAACATCGGTTTACTTTGAAAAGGCAAGTCACTACAGTCAAAACCATAGTTTTTTTTTTAGTGCACAGGTACATTTTGAGATTTTGGGCTGTGTGGCTTTTCATAACATGCGGTTTCTGACTAGTAGAAGGAAATCATCAAAAATATGCATTTAAGTGTTTATTTTATTACACTTCCATCTATTTGCGTCTGTAGATTTCAATTACAATCCATATCTTTCAAGTTTTGGAGTATGTAAGTAAAATGAGTTTTTTCTCCACTGCAGCAACCCTTAGATACACTAAACTTAGCAGTTTTATTCCTCTCTATATTCTGAAGTTTTTTACTGAGGGGTTTGTTTATACTGTATATCTTTCACACTCATTTATAAAACATTTTACTCCAAAAACATGGTGAAAGTATGTTTTTTTTTTCTGTCTGAATGCAAGTGTCGCGTCAAAAGCTAATGAAATAAATCACATGCTGCTATCTTGTCTACACTGTAAAAAAACATAGGCTAAGTAAAGAAAGTCAATATTTACGCGTGCCAAACATGGAATCACTTGGACAAACAAACATATATACTGATAACCAACATTACAAGTCCATTCTGATTAGCTCCTGTATTTGCATTCATGTGTCTGTGAGCATGCATGTGCGTGTGTGTGTGTGCGTGTGTGTCTGTTTGTGCTTGAGTCCTTGTGTGATGTGTGTACTTGTTTATATATCCTGGTGAGGACTTAAACCTGAATACACACAGACTTATGGGGACTCGTGTCACGGTGGGGACCTAAATCGTGGTCCCCACTTGTACAAAAGCTTATAAATCATACAGAGTGAAGTTTTTTGAAAATCTAAAAATGCAGAAAGTTTCCTTGTGAGGGTAGGTTTGGGTAGGGTTGGTGTAGGGCAATAGAAGATATGGTTTGTACAGTATAAAAACCATTACACCTATGGAGAATCCCCCACCAGGATAGCTAACCAGATTGTGTGTGTGTGGGGGTGTGTGTGTGTGTGTGGTGTGTGTGTATATATGTGTGGTGTGTGTGTGTGAGTGTGTGTGAGTGTGTGTCAGTGTGTGCTAGGTGTGGGTATAAAGAACTTAACAAAAAAAAAAAAAAAAGTTATAGCAACAAATAAAAAAAAAAAACACACATACACCGGTACTGTGTCCTTGTGGGTGGGCCGGGTCTCACTTTTTTTAAAGCATCACAAACTAGCTGAGACATATACACATCTACACATTAAAAACATAATTAAATACATTTAAAAAATAGACATAAGGTAAGTGTGGCATGTAGGTAGTGACCAGGGATGGCTGGTGTCTAGAGGGATGGAGGGGGGGGGGGCTTAGGGCCCTGTTAAATAAGGAGCGGATCTCCAGCGGTCACTGACCTGCAGCGAATCGTGCCTCCTGCTCGCCCTCGGACAGATGCGAGTATGACGTGAGGTGTGACTCGAGGGCGCTAGGCGTGTCGGTGGGTTTACACCAGCCCTTCCACTCGATCAGGTGAGCCACGCGGCCCTGCGCCATCGCTGTGGGCTTCGTCACATGATCTTTGACCACCTGCGAGAAACCTGAACACACACACACGCAAGGGTCAGTGACCCGAATGCTGCATAATACAGGAGGAATAATCCAGGTCATGCTGTCAATCAGTACGACACAAAGGACTCGTCACGTGCAATGAAAGCATGTGTGTGTGTGTGTGTGTTTACCGTGAAGATCTAGTGAGCTGTGACCTCTTGTATTCACAGTGTGTGTGAGGGTCAGGTTTTGTGATCTTTATGGAGAACAAATGACCTCAGAACAATACAGCATCTCAATGGAGACGCTTCATGTTCATCTATTGTTATTTGCCATTATTGCCGTACCTTTTATTACACGATCATTAATCAGCATTAAATTACTGCGTTAACTATTGAGAAGGCTTTCAAAAAGGTGCATCACCAAACAACAGGAACTTAAATTAAACTAAAAAGATTTGACTTTTGGCTAACATTAACACTAATCTGCATGAAATTAATGCATTTTAACTACTGACAAAGTTATAAAAAGGTGCATCACCTACAACAGCAGCCTAAAATAAACTAAATAGTATTTTAATGCTGATTAATGTTAACCGACAGTCAAATATCTGTGTTTTTACTATTGACAAGATTTATAAAAAAAATATTTTAAAAAAAGGTGCATCTCCTACAGCATCAGTCTAAAATAAACTAGATATTTGACTATTGGTTAAAATCAGCATTAAATGACTGACCTAAATATTGACAAGATAATAAAAAGCTCAATCACTTACAACAGCAGCCCAAAATAAACTAAACAGATTTGACTATTGGTTAACATTAACATTAATCAGTATCCCACGAGGTCTACATCTAAATTTGATGCAGAAACATTTTTCACTCAGAAACACATTAAATTAAACATGACATTTTGAAGTAGAAAGACTGAAATACATACCCGTTTTATTAAAATTATTTTTTTGTTTGCATTTGTTTTGGAGGCTGTGCAAATGAATTATATTTTGATGACAGATTACAAAGACAAACATTGTTAATTGCAAATATTCCTGTAAATAAACATGCACATATTTAAATAAACATGCAAGCAGTAAGGTTTGGGTGCAGGATCACAAATATTGTCAATGAAATCAACGAAAGTCAGTAAGAAAGTTTACCGTGAAGTGAAGATCTGGCCAGCGCTGCGATCTCTTGAATGGTGAGAGCTCGTCTGGATTTAGGTAACATGTTGCTGCCGTCCTCAACATTTACCTGAGAGGAGAAGATAAAAGCTTTAAAGAAGAGTTTCATTTCAAACAACAACAAAAAAAACCTCAGTTTTTCTTTTCTTCTCTGGTTTGCTTCCTAATCTAGTTGTCTAATAAACCTGGCATGGTATATTATGAATATTGTTGATGAATTCTCTGTGATGTTGCTTTGGATAAAAGCCACTGCTAAATGCATACATGTACATGCAATTCAGTTTGAGTTGGTTGGTTGTATTTAATTGTATTGCCGTATCAGCTTCACATGGCAGATTCAACATTCATCAAAATATTATAATAAATACAAATATTTTATAAATTCAGCTTTTCAATTTTGTATATACACAGCAAAATATTCTTTAAATCTGTGATATTTCAGTGAGATACTGGTAAAAATTTTTTCATTTTAATTTATTTAGAGATGAAGTAATTGTTGTGTGTAGTTTCTGTAGTTTTTATTAATTTTTATTTCAGTTTTAGTTTTAGTTATTTTAGCACATCAAGTTAAACAAATGTTGCTTTGGAAACTAGCTAAAATATTTCATTTCAAGTAACAGAAATGTTATATGGTTTTAGTTAACTATAATAACCCTGTAATGACCCTCAAGTCTCTGTGATCTTCTAATCCTTCAGTGTGCATCTGTGGGATTTCTTCTGCTGTTTTCTGGTCCAGCAGGTGCATCTGATCACTTAGTAAAGCAACAGCACATTCACATCCTCAACACACGATTTGAGAAACCATAAACGCTGCACTTACTCAACTTCAAGACAAGTGATGTGAAACCTCTAATACGGAGCACTAGTAACAGGTTGTTGATATTTCAGCAAAATCTTGGCCTAGGAGTGACAATCCCTCAAGAGCGAAGCTGCATTTTAAGACCTTCATGTCTCATCAGACCATACAGCAGGTTACAGTGCGTGTGTATGTAAGGTCACATGTGTTTCTGTGTCTGTAGCAGCCGCAGGGGAGGCATGCGACACGTGCACCTGGCGTGTTTGAACCCTCCTGAGTATGTATGAGTTTACTCACGAGGGTAAACGCATTAGCCGGCACGTCATGGCACAGTTAGTGGAGCGGGTGGCAAAATAACAGCTGATACTTATTGAAATAAAAAGCATGCGAGCACCGTCCCCTAGAGCTCTCGCCATACACGCTGATAATTCCCTACATGAGCTGGAGGAAATAACAGCATTGCAGTCTGCACAAACACACACACACACAGCTGCAGAGAGCGTCACCTACTGCCCTACTGAACACTGAGATTCAGTCCCTGACGAGCTCAAGCCCAGGAGAACGACGCAAGTTCAATGAGCATCGTACAGCAGGACTCGGTTACTGAAGCTTTGCCATTTTACAGTCGTCTCGTTTAATAAAACTACAGCCGATGACCTCAATAAAACAATGACATCGACCACAGCCCAGACACTCACTAGAGAATAGAATAGAATAGAATGCAGAACTTCTGTGCAGTAGAACAGAAAATATCAATCTAGCCTAGATGGAGAAAATAGCAGAGTGAAATAAAATAAACTAGAGATTAATAGAATAGAACAGAACAGAATAGAATAGAAGGACCACAGTGCAGTAGAAAATAACAGTCTAGAATACATTGAGAATAGATGAGTACAGTGGAGTAGAATAGAATAGAATAGAATAGGAGGACCGAAGTAGAAAATAACAGTCTAGAATACATTGAGAATAGATGAGTACAGTGGAGTAGAATAGAATAGAAGGACCGAAGTAGAAAATAACAGTCTAGAATACACTGAGAATAGATGAGTACAGTGGAGTAGAATAGAACAGTGGAATGGAATAGAATAGAGTAGAATGCAGAACTTCATTACAGTAGAACAGAGCATGTCAATCTAGCCTACATTAAGAAAATAGTGGTAGAGCAGAATAAAATAAACCTGAGCTGAATAGAATAGAATAGAAGGACCACAGGGCAGCAGAAAATAACAGTCTAGAATAGAAGGTGAGAATAGATGAGTACAGTGGAGTAGAATAGAACAGTGGAACAAACAGAATAGCATATAATAGAATAGAATAGATGTAGATCTACAGTGCAGTAGAAAATAACATGCCAATCTAACCTAGATGGAGAAAATAGAAGTAGAGTGGAATAAAATACACCAGAGCTGAATGGAATAGAATAGAATGACTGCAGTGCAGTAGAACATAAATGAACAGTCTAGAATAGATGGAGAGTATACGAGTAGAATAGATTAAAATAGAACAGAGCAGAAAATAACAGACCAAATGACTTGACTAGAGTAGAATAGGACAGAATACAATAAAATAGAACAGATTAGAAGAACCTCAGTGCAGTAGAACAGAAAATGGACTAGTAGAAAACAGCAGCAGACTAGAATGAAATAAACCAAAGCAGAAAATAATAGATTTGACGACTAGACTAGGAGGACTGTAGTGCAGTAGAATATAACAGTCTAGAGGATATAATATAATATAATTCTGTGCAGTAAATCAGAAAATAATAGCCTAGATTAGATGGACAGGAGTACAGTAGAAAGGAATAGAAAACAATAGACCAGATTAGCCTAGACGACTAAACATACAGAACAGAAGGACTTCAGTGCTACTAGAATAGGAGTACAGTAGAATCAAATAGAATAGAAAAGAACAAACTAGGGAAAAATGGAACGAAACCGAACAGATCAAAGTAGACTAGACTGTTGTGATTTGATGTGTAGTCTGCTTTAAACAGACTATTCTACTCTAGTACAGTGTCAGACTGAATCTTGACTTCTCTATTTGCATGCAAACCAACCCTCTGAGCAGAGACACACACACACACACTCACAAACCCAGATCCACAGGTTTTACAACCGCAAACAGACAGTAATTAAACATGAGCACTTTGAACAGGAACCTCATCCGTCAATCTGTCTGTGAGGCTGGAATACACACACACACACACACATCTCATCATCAGAGCGACAGACAGCGATCGACGGCATTCCTAAACACACACACACACACACACACAAAGACTGAGCAGTGATACCGGCTCTCCGCTTGCTCCACACAGGAACAAAAGCTTCTCCATGGAGTCAGTCGTAAGAGACATGCCACGTCGCGCTCACACCCCGCTATTCCGCTGGAACTAGGAAAGAAATTAGCATTTCTATAGCAACCAGTCACCATGGAACGATTTCTCCAAGGATACGGCGGGCTGGATGCTGGATGACGTCACATGCAGCACGTTTGATCAGGTTACTGTGGCTGTCTCTCTCTCTCTCACACACACACACTTTCCTGCAGTCTGGATTACACACAACACACATTCCCCATCATGACACCTGTCTCTCTCTCTCTCACACACACACCTTCTCTCTGCAGTCTGATTACTACACAACACACATTTCCCATCATGAAACCTGTCTCTCCTCTCTCCTCTCCCACACACACACACTTTCCTGCACTCGGGATTACACACAACACACATGCCCATCATGTGAACCTGTCTCTCTCTCTCTCTCACACACACCCCACACACACACACACTTTCCTGCCCTCTGGATTCCCCACAACACACATCCCTCATGACACCTGTCTCTCTACTCTCCATATACCCACATTCCTCGGATCCGCCTGTTGCAAGCCATCATCATACGTTTATCTGTAATAACGTGCAGCCTGGTTTTAGTATCAAAGTGTTAAAATGAGTTATTTTTTTTTATATTATTTTATCTTTATTTTTAATATAAGATTTTCATTTATATTTTTTAATATATATATATATATATATATATGATATATCTATTTTTTTTTTTTCTGTTTTCAGATTTAAATTGTATTTATAGATTTCGTTATTTTATTTGTCCATATGTATTTTTATAGTTTTTTCTTTTTTTTTTTATTTCAGTTTAATTATTTTAGTACATCACTAAACCCCCCCCCTAAATGAAAAAATAAACATGTGTTCCTGGGCAACTACTGACTAAAAATAAATCAGATAGTTTTATTTTTAGTTTCAGTTTATTTTAGTAATATTTTTTTTTTTAATATAGTTTTAGTTAACAGTAATATCCCAGATCAGTGGTTCTCTAGTGGGTAGTCATCTTATACGAAAGACCATGCATCAAAATAACACTAATGCCATAATTATCACTGAATTTTTTTTTAAACTATACTTAAATAAAAAAATAATGTAAAATACAAAATATAAAAATATTCTTTTTTAATATGTTTATTCATAATAATGTCCATTATGTATATTTATTTTGTACCCTACATACACATTTATATATGAGATATATTAATTACTTACATAAACGCATACTTGATTCTCATCCAGTTAACTTACAAGTGTAGAATGTGACTATCTAAATAGAAGATTATATTAAAATTAAAAGAGGATTAACTTTAATATTTTTAGTTTTCCTTTTCTTAATATAATAATTTAAATAGTGATTGACCCAAAACCCCCCCCGTCAATTAATATGTTAAAAATATGTTGCAAAAAATATGAATTTATACTATTGAAAACAACGCCTACACAATAGAGAAAGCTCTGACAGAAATATCAACAAATATGACATTTTAAGGCATGGAACCAATGTGACATTTGGATTTAGTGTATATTTTCCATCTTTAAGTAATCATTGTCATTTCGCCAACTGAATTCATAGATTTGAGCGCAAGTACTGAATTTTTTGCCAGTTAAGATCACCAAAAAAAAAAAAAATCGATCAGTCCTCACATTCAAACAAAACCTCAAAACCAGGTCTAAACAAAAGAAAAGTTTTGCGCGCTGAAACCCGTGGATTTACTCACTCTTGCGAGGCTGTTAAACGACCTGAAGTCAAAGGAAAAACACATCAGTGCAGCGACGCCATGGATTCTATTTGAAAAACCACATTAAGAACTAATTACTCAGAATGACTCATGAACGATTAGAAAACTAACTAGTGAACATTTAATGAAACTCAGAGTGAGGAACCGAGTCTAGTGCAATTGGCCAGCTTTTTGTTAACCGCGCCCCCCCCTTTTTTGTTTTTTTTTTGGGGGGGGGGATGATCGGGTTAATTAGGTCATTATCAAGCCGAGGAAAGCTGAGAAAATCATTTTCTGCTCTGAACACCGAGTCAGAAACCCTTAATCAGCTCCGCTCTGACAGAAGCAGCGCTCGACAGCATTTCGCTTTCTTCAGGCCACGGCGCAGCCACAAGTGTGGACGTCTGGAAGATGTGCCATTATGTGAATGTAGGCTTCCTCGACCGCTAACCATATAATGATGACAGAAATAGCTCGTGCATGGCAGGCCTTGGAGTGAGACGGCAGAAGCAGGATCCGTGGCCCACTTTATAATAACACAGGGCTTCTGCGGAGTTTAGAAATCAAATTTAAGAGTTTTTAAGACTTAATACCGAATGCCGTTACAGAACAAACCCATATAATCCCAAATTAAATCAAGTATCTCAAATTCTTTTACTTAATTAAACAGACTGAAGTACATTCAGCTGCAAGTTTGGTTTAAATACTCAAGATGTGTTTTTTCTAATATTTACATATATATGAAATTGGCTTCTGTTCTCATATATCAATACACATGAAGTAGAGATTCGTCAATATTGATTTCACTTATAATATAATGCTTTTAAAAAATAAAATAATGCTTTTAGTCTTTCTTTCCTGTGACAGGGGCGACCCAGAGAGAAGATATAAGAGCTTACATTGATTTAAATGCCAGATTTGAACCAAAATACCAATAATAACCAGGAAAAAAATCACTTTAATCGATCAAGACCAAAAATACACTGGGACTCTTATTTTGAAATGTATATTATCTTTAATCTTATCTACTACTTTTGGTTGCTCATTCAAAAAGATGAAAATATGGAACAAATACCATATGAAAGTTTATGCATATTGAGGACTGTTGAAAGTATATAACCCGCCCCAAATACAACAGACTCGTTTATTGAATGTATAGCGTTACGGCTTTCAGCTGCTCATTCCAAATGATGAGGGAATATGGGAACCAAACCCAATCATAGGCAGCTAACAAGACTTTTAAGCATAATTATTTGACTTTTATCAAAACAAGCCTAAAATACAAAGACTCTTATTTTGAAATGGCTAAGCTTTGTTAGTTCTAACTGCTCGATCAAAGATGAGTGAAATATGGGAACTAAAATACGAATAGTAACCAAAAAACAAAAAACAACAAAAGTTTCATCCATAATAAGGGACTCATTAAATAAAACAGTCCAAATACGCAATGCACTCTTATTTTTGAAATGGTATGCTGTACTACGGCCGCTAGTTATTCAAAGATGAGAATGGGTGCACAAAATACCATAAAAATAAAAAAATGCCTAATGACGTCCTTTTAATTATAAACAAGCCCAAAATACACAAGGACTCTTATTTTGAAATGACTACGCTATGGCTACATCACTTGACTTTGAAACATTTACTTAAGACCTCTTAAAATAATTAAGGTTAATTTCATTATCCTATCAGACTTTAAGACCTTAAATTTGATCAAATCAAATTTAAAGAGATAGTTTCTTGCACAGACTGATCGTTTCGCTTCATAAGACCTCAAAATATTGTCAGGAGCCACAGGTATTAATTTTGACTTGCTTATATAGGCTTCTTTTGACTCTCAAAGTGACGGCAGCCATTGACTTGCATTTAATGAATCACCAAGGACACTCTTTCAGCTAAGCTCTTCTTTCTCCGTCTACTCAAGAAACTCATCTACACTTAATTTTCTACATCGTGATAAACCCGTAACATAATTATCGCGATGGATAATTATTGTGGTATTGTGTCAGAAATGTGGGTATTTGTAAAATAATAAATAAAGCTGATACTACTACTACTACTACTACGATCAATGTGACATTTAAAGAGAAAACAAGCATATTATTATTCTTTTAAACATTAATCGCATCCAAATAACGATTTTTTACAATATTTATTATATATGCACACACACATGGCTATTTAAGAAAAATATGTTATTTTTATATATTAAATATATTTATATATAAGAATATAATGTATATACATGTAAATATTTTCTTAAATATATACATGCATGTGTTTTGTATTTATATATACATAATAACATACACAGTACACACACACACCTAAAGAGAATTATGTACACGAAAACTTTTATTTTGGATGCGATTAATCACGCCGATTCACGTTTTGACCGCACGATTATTATTAATATCAGGCAACACAAACTTGTTTCTTGATTTGAAACAATATCACACGCAGAAACTATGAAATACATTTTTCTATTAAGATATTTCTTTCGTTTAGGAAAATTAATGGCCTTGGAGCAAAAATCTGGCTTTAAACTTGTAAGAAATAAAGATTTGACATTTATCGTGATAATTATCGATATAGACTGATATGAAAAATGCATCATGATATCGCCCAGCCCTACCTGAGCGCGAGTAAATTAAATGATGACAATGTTTGTTTTTGGGTGAACTGTCTCTTTTTTTTAGTTTTTATGAGCCACAGAGAGGAATGGAATGCTGTGTATAATGGACATGGAACAGATTTGGTAGGAAACTTTGGCTCCTGAGGAAACGTCCGGAGCGCCCATTCGCGCCATCCGTGTGCCAACCTGGTCCGCCGTGTTGCCCAAGAGCGCCAGTCAGAGCAGGAACTCCTCGGGCTCCAGTCCACACCAACCTGTCACCTGCCACGTGTGAGGAAGAGAGGATGAGCGACTCACTACTGCCCCCCACTGCCCTGGAGACCAAACCCTGCTGCAGGACAGCCCTACAATATCTGACCACTATTATATACAGAAATCATAGAAAATATATATGATCAATATAAATTATTATAATAAATAAGTTAAATAATAGTATTATTTTAACTTGGGTTTAATAATAATTTTAGTTATTTCTCATAATTAGATATATAAAAAATTAGATAGACATAAAATATAGATCGGGTACCCGATGTAGTTTATATTTACATTTTTTTATTAAGTTAAAAACAAAAACTGGCCTTGTCCTATACTCAAGTATAACATACCAATCCGTAATTATGCACATATATTATTGTACACTAGGATTTTGGCTCCATAAAGTGTCTGATGGCGACCGTATATTGTATATAATATTATGTAAAATATTACCATCATAATTAATTTACCTTCTTATATTGTATTTTTTACTACTAACTGATACAACTAATAATATCAAAAATATCTATATTATTTAATAATGATACGTACTACTTATATATTACAATATTCCTATTTAATACTTCTTGCGCCAAAATTTCTGTCCGAAACCTATCACCATCAATTCCACCATATAGGTGTGTGTGTATCTCTTATAATATCTATTATGTGTGTTGTGTGGGGTGTGTGTGTGTGTGTGGGTATGCTTGCATGGATCTCTCTAGCATATTCTGTGCAATTTATGTTTAATTTATTCCAGTCTATGTAAAGTTCAAACTCATCTGATCAATAAGAATCAGGGTCATCTGGTCTCCCTAATGCTTCAGATCAAGAGCAGAGGCTTCGTCTGATTGCTTTCCACAGCAGAAGAGCTGAAGTGCTTCTCTAAAGCTCTCATGCATCAACATGCAGTCAAGATGCAACATTTATACAACCTATACGGCCAAACACCAAGCACGTCCACAGTGCTGCGCTCTCTCTGAGTGTCTATAACACACAAACATGCAGAAAAAAAAGCTCTAAACTGACTGGCTGGCTTGATGCATCTGGTGCATCAGTTTAGTTGGATGAAAAAAAGACCAGCATTCATTCATAAATGACTGTGTCTTTTCTTTCACTTCATGCACCAGGCCTCTCTGACGCGTAATCCTGATCGACGCGCTCACGCGGCACACGACATCACTTCCTGTGTGCGTGAGTGGGAATATTTACTTTCATTCATCAACACTTACACGGTGTTGACTACAGGAGTATCATTTCGAAAGGAAAGAACAACTATAGCGCTCAACAACAACAGGTTTACAATCTCACCAAACACGTCAAGAACATGTCTGTCATATTTCATCCCATTATAAAGTAGTAAGAACAAATATTGTGCATGAGAATTTTTTTTTATGCAGAGAAATTTGCAGAAGATTTTATGTATCGTAACAATATTTTTGACTTAAACATTTACCTTAATGACCACTATTCTAATTTAAAAAAATAACGTATATAATTATCATTAATATCTTACGCGTGGGAGTCCATTACATTTTTTATCTATTAGTGAACACCACCATGTAATTATTATCTCATTAGCACCATCCACAAGTAGACATTACAAATTGTAGCTTTAGAAATAAATATTTTATTTGGTTCAACATAAAATTTATTACACATAAACGATTAGGCTACAACGGCCTAACATAAACTATGGAACTTAAAAGAAGATAATTTGAGAAACATCAGTATTTTCTGTTCATACAATGAAAGTCACTGGTAACAAAACAGCTTTATTACCAACAGTCTTCAAAATACCTTCCTTTATGTTCCACAAAAGAAATGTTTTGAAACGACATGAGAGTAAATATGACATGATTTACATTTTCTTTGGGTGAACTATCCTTTAATGTTCCTTCCTTATTATTATTAGTATTATTATTATTACAGTACATTGGAAAAAAACTCATCTGTCAGGAGGGGCGTACCTTTCTTCATTCGCTTCGCTCACACGCTGATTCGGCAAGGCATGGACGTAAACGCTCTCTTTATATGGGCTTTGAACTTGAATTCATCGATCGTTCAACGCGGATCATTCGAACTACCACATCGCTGTGTTGCTGGAAGACACACAACAATTCGGCTGTGGCTTTAAAGGTAATATGTTCTTTGCATAATTGAGCAAAACCACATAAGTCATTTTTAAAACATAACACAATATCAACTTCTTTTTACTGAACTGTTGTATAAAATTTACATTTAAACTCGTGATATTCAGGACAAAATCAGCACTCGTGTAATACTGCTCTACCTGCTCATGTGATATCACTTATAAATATGAGACAAAAACTCATACGGGGCTTTTGTTTTTTGCCCCAATATCTTGAATTCTAGTGCATGATTGTATTTATGGAGTTGTTGCCCTGCATCAAATTTGTCAACATTTATATAATAGTTTATTACTTGTTAAAATTCTCATTTATTACACACACACACGATGATTTTAATTTTTTTTTATATCACAATACCAAATGCTTTTTTTTGCACTCACAACAAAACATGCAAAAAATAAAATAAACTTAATTTTAATGCAAAATATAACGCAGAATTGTCTTGAAATGTGACCTGAATGTGTTTTCATGAGATTGACGATTACTCTCACGTTGTCTCTGTGGATAAGAGCGAGATCACTAACCTGTTTCTGATAACAGAGAGGCTGATACGATCTACAGTAACAGCAGCGGGACTCCGACTTCAGCTCCTCTGCGGGAAATCAACAGGAGCGTTTAGTTCTAGCTGAGCGACCCACAAACGAATCAAACACGAGAAGAGCACAGCACAGAGATCTTCAGCAGTAAATACTCTGTTCCTCTCTAGCAAACCTAATCCAATCCATCTGCTCACCGAAGCGCTCGACGCTCCGTCCTCGTCCCCAAAACCTCTCATGTCCTCAGCAGAAGTTAGAAAGCAGGTCAGAGCTGATGTAATCTCACTCCAGTCTGACACGCAAGTATGCTTTGTCCATTTTAGGACCAAAAAAAAAAAAAAGACCAACCTGCTATAATCTAAAAACATTTTTATGTATTTTAATACCCAAAATAAACTTTATGCACTATATAAAAAAAGGTTCCTCAAGAAACCATTGATGCCAATAAAGAACATTTATTATAAGTGTACTGTAATTCTTTACAGATGACTGGCAAAGCAAAATGTGTGTATTATGTGATATTATATAACTAAATATCAATGATATTAATATGAGAATATATTATTAAAACATAATATTCATAGTATTAACAATTTTTAATTCATATTTTTTTTATTATCCATGTCTCATGATTAACTATTGTATTTATTGTACAAAACAATATTTATAATATAACTTATATGAATATCAATCTCTAATGTAACGTCAATGATTTTTATATCAGGCATTTAAAAAAAAAAAGCTAATGTTCTTTCTACCTATCTGATTGCGATGGGCTATTGTAAAATAAATTAAAGTAGCTTAAATTACTCAACAATATAAGTAGGATTCGATTTTATGTACATCTTTCATTATATTCGATATTTAATTATAGTAATACTAATATGTACTTAATTTAAAATATTAAATATTACTCGTTTAATTTTATTTTTTATTTACATTTAAATCATATCGATTGTAAAACTACTTTCAAAACAAAGTGTGTCTGGCACAGTTATTATTTATGATGGTGCTTTTTTTTTATCAATGCCAGTAAAACAAAACTCTCTTTATTTTATTCTAAAATATTTGATTGCTATGGGATATATAAAATAATAATATTAGTATATCATATATATATATAGCATAAACGTGTTCTTATATGTAAATATTATATTATAAATTATAATTGAATTTATTGTATATTGATATACAATATGAATTAAAATCTAATACATAAATAACTACACTCTGTCAAGACTATACATAGATAGCTCAGAGATACTATTTGTCCTCAATAAATCCGATCATTAGCTAAATATAATTATTAAAAAACTTTGGCTGGGTTGGCTGATTTCACAAATGAATTTAAATCGTCAAATGCAGCTTTTTGCATGACAAAAAAATAAAACTTTTAAAATATAATAAATATAATTTGTATCTTTAGACTTAAAAATCATATTCCACTGCTACTTTTGCCACTTTTATGGAATAAACAAGGAAACAAATCTGACCTACTATAATCATATTGGAGTTTGTAAAGTGATGCAATAAAAAAATAAACTTTCAGTGATCGGTTCTTATTTTAACCATCTAAAGAACATTTTCCATTATAAAGAACCTGCAAAGATTGCATGGATTTTGAAGGTGCTTCATCCCACCAGCAATGCCAAGAAACAACCTTCATTGGAAGTGTAGTGTTCTTCTTTATAAACGACAAAACAAAAGAAAGGTGATCAGTTCTCGCTCCCGTCGGCTGCCGAACCTTAACCAGCGGCACAGTTATCAGCGATTAACAGAACAACACTCACACTCAGAATGGCTCCGGTATCCTGATACCTCATTAATAATTACAGCACCAGATGAAAAAACGATTTGTGTGCTGAAAATAAATCTGAGGCCATTTGTTCGGGACTCTCAGAGTGGAAAGGCGTTGGATTTAGTTTTTTCCGTCCTCACTTCGTGTACAGAACGTGAGGAAAGACCTGGACATTCATCAGGATGGACAGATGAAATGAACAAGGTGCGGATCATGTATGAGAGGAAGTATATGGGTGTTTATATGGACACTTGGCCTTGCTCCCTTTAAAACACTTTTTGAGATCACTAGTCAAGAGATCTGTCATTTTCAGTAACGTCATTTTCAATAAAAATGTCACATTAAATTTACATATTACATTTAATTGCAATGAGATTTTAAACTTTTTTGGAATAAAATATAAGACAAATTTCATACCGAGCATTGCATGCATTTTAAATACACACAATATTTTCTCAATTATTATAATTTGACAAATTACGGCTTGGTTGGAAATGATGCATTGATATTTTTGGTAAAACTTTACAATAACATACTGGTAAAAAAAAATTTATAGCCTGAATGCACTGTAAGTCGCTTTGGACAAAAGTGTCTGCTAAATGACAAAATTTAAATATAATGTAATTATACATATAGGTTCCGTTAACATTACTTACCTACATTAACAATGAAAAATGCTTCTAAAGCATTTATTAATGTTAGTTCATGTTAATTGTTCAACATTTACTTTGTTAAACATTACATACTGTTAAACATTTACTAATACGTTATTAAAATCAAAATTTGTATCTGTTAAGAATATCACTAATTATGCTAACATTTAATAATAATATTTATTACATATTATATAGAAAACATGCAAGATATATACACACACAGTATATATGATATATATATATATATATAGACCAAGTATTGAAGTTCATAAATAAATAACTTGAACTTTTCTGTTTTGCAAATCCTTTTTTTGATTAATCTTAGGAAATATTCTAATATTTTGAGATAGTGGATTTTTGACTTTCATGAGCTGTAAACTCCAATCATCACAATTAAAACAAACAAACAAACTTTTGAAATGTTTTACTTTACATTAAGAATCTAGAATATATGAAGTTCACGTTTTGAATATTTTTAAAAACTTACTTTTTCCAAACTGATATTTTATTTTTTAGATGCACCTGTGTGTGTGTATATATATATATATTAGTGCTGTCAAACTATTAATTGCGATTAATCGCATCCAAAATAACGTTTTTGTTTACATAATATATGTACATATGCTGTTTATATTTATTATGTATATATAAAAACACACATACAGTATATATTCAGAAAATATTTACATGTATATATTTATATAATTTATATTATATATATATATATATATATATATATAATATATATATATATATATACACCATTTTTTTCTTAATCTTCCTGCATGTGTTTGCAGTTAGATGTATACATAATAAATATACACATTAAATAAACAAACTTTTATTTTGGATGCGACTACTATACAGCACTACTAAAAAGATATCATGTGGATAACATTAGGCTGCTTTTAGCCGTACCCTGGAGTTGGTTCACTCTCTCCTCTACGCAACTAAGTAAATAATTGAATTAGCACGATGATATTGTGTACCGGCGATCTCTCAAGCTGACGATATGACTGTGGAGCATACACTACTGCACACTGCATACATGCAGCACGACTGCATCGCCTCCAGCGCACGTAACCCGAGCCGAGGATTAAGCATGTGATGAACGAGCGCTGACTCAGGGTTAATGCAGATGCATGCAGAACGTCCTGTCAGTGTCTCTGAAGCGTGCAAATCTGACCTGAACGCTGAAAACCAATGCATGCATGCAGTCGCCAGCGAGAGAACGCCTGCGGTTTGTGCACATCTCTCTCTCTCTCGGTCAGAAGTGTGTGTGGGCTGCAGTCGGACTCGGGTTTCACATACAGTACAACGCTCTAATGCCAGCTGTGTTCATGCTCGGAGGAAAACGGAGCGTGCGATTCTCACCTGGCGTTCTGGAGGCGGCGCAGCCCATGCTCCGGGTAATTAGGCGACCAAACGCAAACCATGAACTGATTTGAGCCGCATGCATGCTAAGAGACGGCAGAAGCGCTTGCGTAGCCTTCTCTCCATCTCTATTCCTCTCCTGCTTTTCTCACAAACCATCAGAGTGCGCTAGTCTCACAACTCCAGCCCTGCGCTTTAGGAAAACCGGCCGGGTGCTCTTCTCCCAAACACATACGCACTAAACCAGCGATTCTCCCAAATGCAAATGGTTTAAACTGTTGTGCTCCACATATACAGCCTATATTGCATTCCTGCAAACACAAACACACCAAAAACATCGGTTCACCACAAATATACAGACTAAACCAGCGTTTCTCCCATAATGTAAAGAGCTTTAACTGTTGTTCTCCACACATATATGGACTAAACCAACTGTTTTCCTGTTAAAAACCAATTAAACTGATGGTCTCAAACATTTACAGACTAAAGCATTAGTTCTTCCAGATGCAAATGGATTCAACTGTTGTTCTCCACACATATATGGACTAAACTACATTTCTGCAAACACACTAAAAAGTTGTTCGCCCAAATCGGCTATAGAAACTAAACCAGCATTTCTCAGAATGCAAACAGATTAAACTGGTTATTTCAGATACATATGAACAAAACCAGCTTTTCTACCAAATGCAAAGGGTTTTAACTGTTGTGTTCCACACATATATGGACTAAACTACGGTTCCTCCAACACAAATGCACTAAAACTATTATTCGGTCCAAATATATAAACTAAACTGGCCTTCTTCCATTTAAATATGGACTAAACCAACTGTTTTCCCATTAAAAACCAATATGCTCTCAAACGTTTACAGATAAAGCCAATGGTTCTTCCAGATGCAAATGGATTACAATGTTGTGCTCCACTTATACGGACTATATTGTATTTCTGCGAACGCAAACACACTAAAAACGTCTGTTCGCCACAAATATACAGACTAGACCAGCTTTTCTCCCAAATGCGAAGACTAGACGGTTGTTGGTGACATTAATACATACTAAACTGCCTTTCTTCCAGACGCATATGGACTAAACCAACCGTTCTCCGATTAAAATAACCCAACTTAAAATGACACTCTCAAACATATACAGAGGTTTTCCCAAATACAACAGATTAAACCAGCGTTTCCCCCCAAATATGAACTTTTCTCCCAAATGTGAGGAGTATAAAGACTGTTGTTGGCAACATACAGACTACACTGCCTTTCTTACAGACACATACGGACTAAACACGCTGTTCTCCAGTTAAAAAAAACACAACTAAACGAATGCCCTAAAATAGAGACTAAACTGTTGTTCTTCCAGAGTCAGACACTTATGAACAAAACCCAACGGACTAATCCAACCGTTCTTAAGAAGCCAAACTCATGCTCTCTCAAACATATAAAGACTAAACTGTGGGTTTTCCCAGACACATACAGACTAGACACATACAGACTAAAACCTGCAGTTCTTTACAGACACAGAATCCTTTTCTACAACGGACTAAACTGCCAACAATACATTGTACGGGTCAAAAATATCGATTTTGTATATTTCTTTGTTTTGGCCCAAAATTATCTCTTTTTTTTAGGATATTAAGTAAAGATCATGTTCCTTGGAGATATTTTGTAAATTTCCTACCATAAATATATCAAAACTTAATTTTTTGATTAGTAATATGCATTGCTAGGAACTTCATTTGGACAACTTTAAAGATGATTTTTTCAATATTTAGATTTTTTTGCACCCTCAGATTCCAGATTTTCAAATAGTTGTATATCGGTCAAATATTGTCCGATCCTAACAAACCATACATCAATGGAAAGCTATTTATTCAGCTTTCAGATGATGCATACATCTCAATTTCAAAAAATGGACCCTTATGACTAGTTTTGTGCTCCAGGGTCACAAATAAGCCACTGAACATCTGTTCTCCTGAATATAGCTACATATTACATCCGATATATAGCTACATATGAAACTGCTGTTTTTCAGATGTGTATACAAAGCAGCTGTTCTCCACACATTAACAGACCAACCCAGCTGTTTTCAGAACAAATAAGATACAGGCTAGATCGCCCTTGACAGAGACTAAGAAAATCACTAAAGAATCTGACATTACACTGAAATGTTCGAAGGTTTAATTCAATCATAACATATCTGGTATATAATATATATCTATATATATAGTTGTCCAGTGACTCCTCACCTCTAGAGGTGTGGATGGACAGCGTCTCCCGCGGCTCGGTTCCGTTCACAGCCCTGTTCAGCTCAAACACACACCGGCTCCGGTCCGCCGCGAGCTGCAGGCACTGAAGGCTGAGAAACACATGCGGAAACCAGCTTTATAAGCGAGCCACAGGATGCGCAACGAGCTCTGATTGGACAGATCCTGCGCTGACCCCGCCCACAACATCTTGATGGACCTTATGGCTGCCTGAGAAAGAAATAAAACTTCCCTTTTTGACTTGAAAATGTTCCAGAATTAAATCTGAACAAACCAAAGCCCTTTTAAGGGAAATAGATGGATGGATTGATGGATAGATAGATAGATAGATAGACAGACAGACAGATAGATAGATAGATAGATAGATAGATAGATGATAGATAGATAAAAACCACACGTGGTCAACACACACCCCGTGGTAGAATGGATATAAAAAACAAACAAAATTGCACACCTATAACCTCCCGCTGACATAGTAGCATAAGTCGTGGGCCGCACGAACTTCACCTGGGAATCTGACCCCTCCGACGTATTTCGATACCGCAGGTCTGGGTATAGAATCTTGTGTGTGTGAGTGTGTGTGTGTGGGGTGTGTGTGAGTGCGTGTGTGCGTGTGTGTGTGTGTGTGTGTGTGAGTGTGTGGTGTGTGTGAGTGCGTGCGTGCGTGCGAGTGTGTGTGTGTGTGTGCGTGCGTGCGTGCTTGATGATGTGAGTGTGGTGTGAGTGGTTTTGTGTGTTGTGTGAGTGAGTGTTTTGTGTGGTGAGTGTTGTGTTTGTGTGTGAAGTGTGTGTGTTGAGTGATGTGTTGTTTGTGAGTGGGTTTGTGTGTGTGGCGTGTCGTGAGTGGTGTGTGTTCGTGAGTGATTGTGTGTGTTGAGTGTGTGTGTGTGTGTGTGAGTGTTTGTGTGTAGAGTGTGTGTGTGTGTGTGTGTGTGGTGTGGTGGGAGTGTGTGTTTTTGTGTGTGAGTGTGTGGTGTGTGGTGTGTGGTGTGTGTGTGTGAGACTGTGTGTGTGTGAGTATGGTAGAATTGTGAGCTAAGACCAATTCGTGAGGTTGTGTGTGTGTGTTTGTGTGTGTGTGTGTGAGTGTGTGTTGAGTGTGTGTGTGTGTGTGTGTGTGTTTTTTTGTGTGTTTGTGTGTGTGTGTGTGGGAGAGTGTGTTTGTGTGTGTGTGTGTGTGCGTGCGTGAGTGGGTGTGTGTGTGTGTGTGGAGTGTGTGTGTGATGCGTGAGTGAGTGTGTTTGTGTGATGTGTGGGTGTGTGTGTGAGGTGTGGTGTGGAGTGTGTTGTGTGGTTGTGTGTTTGGTGAGTGTGTGTGTTTTGTGTGTGAGTGTGTGTGTTGTGTGTGAGTGAGTGTGTGTGAGTGTTTGTGTGTGTGTGTGTGTGTGTGTGTGTGTGATTGTGGTGTGAGTGTGTGTGTGAGTGTGTGTGTGTGTGTGTGTGTGTGAGTGTGTGTGTGAGAGTGTGTGTGTTGTGTGTGTGTGTGGCTGCGTTAGTGTGTGTGTGTGTGTGAGTGTGTGTGTGCGTGTGATGGGAGTGTGAGTGTGAGCGTGTGCTTGTGCGTGTGTGTGTGTGTGTGCGTCATATTTTGCTCTTAAATGGACCGCGTGTCTGAATGAGAAAGAAATAAAAGCTTGCGCAAGTTTATCTTTGATCCATCTCTCACTCTCTCACAGGGGAAGAGAGAGCAATAAATCTCTTACTTGAGCATCATCTTCATCTGTGAACACTTGCTCGGGTCTCTGGGGTGATCGTGGATGCACGGCGTGTTTACACCGGGATAAAAGCTCTCTTCTGTTTGATACGGACGCGTTTGGCTTCTCTGGGACTAAACCTCATCTCTGCACTTACCGCAGGACGTACAAGACCACAGACTTCCCTTAAAGATGCTGATGCTGTAGGGGGACATATCTTTCATCATATAGTTCTGAGAACAACCATGTTTAGGCCGTTTCAGATCCTGAAAATGTTGTTTATGAACCCTAAACTTTGCAATACCATCCGCTGATTTTTATTGATTTGTTTATGCGCATCCGAAAACAGTCCAAAAAAAGTCCAATCGCCGTGTTTAGCGTGAAAACCGGACAAAAATACCGCGATAACCGGAGCAACGCGAGTATAATCGTTCTTTTTGCTTTAAAAGAAATAGGCCTATCTAAAAAGAAATGCCAGAACAGTATTTCTGTATTAAACATTTAGTTTTCTCCAATGTCCAGTAAGACAAAATAAAATAGGCACGTTCGTACGATGCGAAGCGTAAACATATGTATAACGGAACTGCGCATGCGCAAGGTATTTGCGAATCTGATTTAAAAAATAGTAGGATTCAATTATTTACATGCTTATTTTTTTTCTTATCGACCATATTATTTCAGGTGTGCATATCCCCTTTAAATCCGATCGTAATTTAATTTAAATCAAGCTAAATAGTATAGCTTGCGATGTTTAAATAAGGCTTTTCAATCAGATAAACAGATTATTGGGTTGCATGTAAACGTAGCTACTGACCTGTACATTTTATCTGGTCACAAATCAGTATGGTCAACCAGATCTCAATGCTTGGTTGTCCAGTTAGTTGATCATCCATCTAAACCAGGCCTGATAATTATCACCAGTTACAGATTTAGACACTCAACAAACCACGCAAATCCGATTTCCACCAGAAACCTATTTTAGCATCAATTTCCAGCCAGGTCGTTTAAAAATCAAGGGGAAAATTGTTTTCTTACTTTTGGAGAAGAGCGGTTAGTTTGTGGTGGGTTTTTGTGTTCTTGCCTAAAATAGATTTTTAAAAGTTCCATACAACAGGTTTTTGTTAGAGAGTGGAAATCTGTTCTGTTACGTGAGTGAACAGTAACAAGGACAGGTGAAGTCTGGCTAATGGTCCGACACACAGAAACCAATCCAGAAATCTGAGAGGCCAGTGACAGAGGGAAAGTTCTCAGTTACAAACACACACTCCTGTGTCTGAGGACAGTAACAGAATGAACTTTCACGTGGCGTGAATGGTCAGATATTTGTCCTGTGTGTCGTATCAAATCACCTCCATTGATGCAGCTTCCACAGAAACAAAAAAACAGTTTTAGACCATTAACACTGAACAAACAGCATCAAGCATGAATCTCAACGTGTCAAAAACATACACAGGACACCCCAAAATCAAAAGAAGAGAAATACCAAATATTCTGCTGAGTCTCTCTCGGCAATGGCAAGGAGTTTTGTTGATGAGGGGCATTAAAAGGGTAGTTGGGTTGTTGATGGGGGTTTTTGGTGCCGGTTGGCATTCCGCTATTGCATTATTGCATGGTCATATAGAATGAGGCTCAGAAGGTCCTGAAGGTGACTCGAAAAAGGTCAAGGGATGTAGATGGCTTTGACTCGCACGAGTCTCGCTGCAATGGCTGCATAAGAATACGAAGAGAAATAGGTAATGACGGTCTCATGTTAGTCCTTGGGGTGGGTACTTGGGGGTGTGGTTGTGTGAAAAGCGGCGTTATCAAGGCTAGGGGAGGAGGTTGTGTATATGTGGGTGGGGTGGGTGTGCGGGTTGCGGCTCAGTAAAGTCGCTGTCGGCTCTTTACGCGTTAGGGGGTTTCGTGGGGGGATGAGTAGGGTTGGGGGGGGTCTAATTAAACTGGATGCATTAAGGGTGTGGCGGGGGTTGTCATGCTGGGGGCATGCTTCGACAGTGGCATGGGTATGAAAGAATAAAAACCCGTTAGGTAGAAAAATTCTCCAAAGCCAGGCAATAGAAACAATGATAGAGGGGTCACTGGTGTTTTGTATTTTAATGGGGTGCAGGTTATGGTAAACTGATGGTTAAATTCCAATAAATTTCTTAGATTAATGATTAAAAAATGGAAGAATATAATAAGTGTTAGGACTAATGCGTGTGATGGGTTCTTTACGGCAAAATACAGGAGTGGCTGGGGGTGTGAAGGGGCCTGGTTTGATGGGGGAAAAGGGGTATGATTTGGTGAGAAAAGATAATGAGTGCGCTTGCTCGCATTGGTCATCTCACTATGTGGCAGTCTATATAAGTTTGAACAAACCTGAAGTAAAATAAAAGAAATTACTCCAAAGCAATTTCAATAGAAACAATTATATATGTTGAAGTTTTTTTAAATTTTTAAGGTGCCTTACTGTAGAATTTATGTTAAATGTCAAATAAAAACTCTAAAAACTAATTATATTAATGATTAAAAAATACATTATGAATATTATAAAAATGTTAGTCTAATGCGTTTCATTTTATGCAAAATATAATGCGGTCTTGATTTTGGGATGAAATATATCACAGACCTGTTTTCACTCAAAAAACATGCGACTAGTTTTCTAAATCTTGAAATCAGCTTCTGACGGGTCACAGGAGGGTTTTACTGTATGAAGAACACATACACTGCAGAGAGAATCCGCAGCAACATTTGGACTCAGTGGAGCAGAAGAGACACTCAGCTGTTTAATGATTACATGCTTTTATTCTCTTTGATGCTTTCTGCATGTTCTCTGTGCTGCAGTGCAGAAGTGTGCTGTGTTACAGCGCCACCTGTAGGTCACCACAGCCTCTTCATCGACCTGCATGGATTGAGGGAAAGAAAGCATCCTAATTTAAGATCTCCAGACGTTTCTGAATCACAGAGAATTAGAGAGGTGGCCTATCCTTTAAGATTGTTCATCGTATTTATTAAGTTTTGTAAAGACAATGACTTGTTTCTGTAAATATATGTATATACGTGTGTGTGTGTGTATATATATAAACAAATCATTAATGTGATGCAATGTGTAAAACAATGCATCATAATTCAACAACTTTACCATAGTACTAAATAATTATTGGTAAATTGGTGTATACACGTTTAAAAGTTTTTCTTCTGCTCACCGAGGCTGCATTAATTTGATCAAAAATAGAGTAAAAATTGTGAATATTTTTACAATTTAAAATAACTGTTTTCTATGTGAATATCTGCTAAACTTTATCTTAATCTCGTGCTGCGCAGCTTAATTTTCGCATCATTAAACCGTTCAAATCATAACTCAGCTCCACACTCTCGGTAGCGAAAGAAAAAAATCTTCTCGTCCTCACTCACACTTTCACACACACACACACACACACACACACACACACACACTCTCTCTCTCTCTCTCTCTCTCTCACTTCTCCCTCCCTCACTCTCCCACACTCACTCTCACATACACCACACACACACACACACACTCTCTCTCTCTCGCTCTCCATCCTCCTCTCGCCCCTCTCTCTCTGCTCTCACCCTTCTCCCTCACTACACCTCTCTCTCACACCACACACACCCACACACACACCACACCCACACACTCTCTCTCTCTCTCTCCCCCCTCCCCTTTCCCCCCCTCCACACTCTCTCCCTCACACACACTCTCTCTCACACACACCGACACACACACTCTCTCTCTCTCTCTCTCTCAAGCTCTCTTCTCTCCCTCCTCTCTCTCACATTCTCGACATCACTCTCACTCTCTCACACACACAAAAAAAAGACACACAACACCACACTACACACACACACNCTCTCACACACACCCACCCTCTCTCACACACACCTAAATTCTCATCTGAATGTTGCAAATCTGTCACTTACAGACAGAAACTGACCGAGCTTAAAGATTTCTTAAAGCAAGAAAACAAAATTCAATTTACAAATGGTGGCGCCGCTCTGTACGTTAAAAATAAGGTGGATGAAATAATAACTGACGAAATTAATCCAGTAAATTCTCGACTATAATGGAACACAGTCTGTAGAGTTTTTCCAAACATATTCAGCTCATGATAAATCTTGTCGGCATCTTGTAATTTGCGCTGAAATAAGGAACGAAATCTCAGCGCGAAAACCGAAAAGTAACAACACGTTTTTGTCATTTTTTCATTGCAATGCTCTTTATTATCTTTTCCAGTTTCAAATGTGAAAAGAGGCATTAATTTCTCTTAAATACTTAAAGCAAAAAAAGAGAAATATTTACATAATCTCATTAAACTATAATCATTAACTAGAGGAGGATAATTATACAAGCCGGGTGGTTAAACCACAAAAAGAAAAAAAATTAAATACAAACAAAACAAAAGCCAAAAAATTAATACATGGCATTAAAGTTAGCATTTTTATTATTGGAAAACAAAACAAAACATGTATTTACAGGTCGCTCTCCAGGGAGCTGAAAGGCATGTAGTATTCGTACGCTCTCATTCTCCAGCTTTTTTGTATTTTTTTTTTAAACACTTATTTCTATATATATATTTTTTCAAGTCGTAATAATGATTTGTTTCGTAAAGTCCACAACAGGTGCGAAAGAGCACGTCCACAAGCGCTCCTCGTCCCCCTCAAGTCTGCTTATTTCGCAAGCGTTTATTTTCTTCGTGAAGTGTGATGTGAACCGTATGTCGGCAGAAGCGTCTCAGCAGCAGCAAAAAGGTCAAAGTTGAATGTCTCTAGCAAGTTCGTCGACAGAGACGCCAACAACACTGCAAACCGCAGCTCTGAAAGGGCCGATTCGCATTTTTTATTTGTTTTCCGTCATAAAAAACGTAGAAAAAAAGAGCTCGGAACACTCCACTAGAACTGAACGAAATCCCAAATCAAAGAAAACGACAAAAAAAACTAAACAAAAAAACCCAATCCAATCCTCCTCATTACAGCAACACAATCAGCCGCTCCGCTCAAAACCACATCAGCGCCCACGAATATATATATGATATAGGAGATATATATATATATATAATAGGGTTTCGGAACGAAAAATAGAAATCTGAGCAGCGTTCTGTCACCAGGAAGTGACATCATAAACAAGTGATGACATTGACGTCAGTCTCCATTGGCGGCGGGAGCAGGAAACAGGAAGTAGCAATGCTAACAGCTAAAATTCTGAGCAGATAAGGCTTGTCATCCTCTAATACTTTATTTTGTTTCAGGTCAACTGGTTTTTTTTTTTTGCGCAAACGGAAAGACAAAAAGTAAAACGGTGTTGAAAATCTTCCAAATGTTTCAATCTCTCTTGTCTCTTTGTTTTTTTTTTTGTCATTTCTTCAAAATATTTTTTGTGCCGTCCATGTCAATCATCTCTGCAGTGGGTGTGGCCTAAGCTCTAGCTGTTGTCTGATTCGTCCTCGTCCTCGGCCTCGCGCAGCCAGGTGAAGAAGGCGGTGACGGATTTGAGGGCCACGCCCTTGCCTTGCTGCTCGGTGGGGTCTTTACTGGACTCCCACCGGTAAAAGCCCTCCTCTTTGATGACGTCCTCGTCGTATAAGACGTCGAAGAACATGCGCAGCAGATCTGCAGAGAGAAACGGGCCAGTGTTAGTAATGAACGAGGAGATGCTACATACAGTCAAACCAAAATTTATTTAGACACCTTCAACTTTTCTCACATTATCAGTTTATTCGCTATTGTTTAGAAAATGGTATTAAAATATGAGAAGATCTCAGAGTTAAACTGTGTCAGAAAAATTTCATCTTGATAATGTCAGATAACTTTTTTTTATATATCAATTTTACTGGTAGTCCACTGCGTGAAATTTTTTTGGGTATGTCATAGTTTACTTTATTTTGCTATCCTCACTTACATAAATGAACTATAGTGTCCTGCACCCACTAGTAAAAAAATATCAACAATTATATCTGCTCTCTGAATAATTTTCGGTTTGACTGTATGTGGCTGCAGAGTCTTACACACACACACACAATCTCTTCAATAACACCACACAAACAGGACCACAGCCTCTCTCTCTCTCTCTTCTCACACACACACACACACACAAAGCAGACACCACACACAGTTGCTCTCTCTCTCTAACACACAGTCTCTCTCTCTCTCTCTCTCACACACAAACACAACACACCACACACACACACACACACGTCTCTCTCTCTCTCTCTCTCACACACACCCAACACAAACACACACAGTCTCTACTCTCTCTATCACACACAGGTTCTCTATATCTCTCACAACACACAGTTGTCTCTCCTTCCTTCTCCACACCACCACACACACACACACACACATTCTCTCTTTCTCTCACACACACACACCCACACACAAAACACACACACACACAGCTCTCTCTCACACACACACAAAACAGTCTCCCCACACACACACACACCACACAGACAACACAGTTTCTCTCGCTCTCTCACACACACACCCACACACAAACAACACACAGTCTATCTCTCTCTCTCTCTCACACACAGTCTCTCTCTCCCTCTCACACACACACACAAACACACACACATGTCTCCTTTCTCCCTCTACTATCTTCACACACACACACACACACACACACACACCACACACACCACACGTCTCTCTCTCTCTCTCTCACACACAGTCTCTCTCCTCCCTCCACACACACACAGACCACACACACAGTCCTCTCGCTCTCTCTCCTCTCACACACACCCACACACCCCACAAGTTTAGACTCTCTCTATCTCTATATCTCAAACAGGGCTCTCTCATCCACACACAGTCTCTATCTCTCACTCTCACACACACCACACACACACCAACACACACACAGTCTCGCTCTTCTCACACACACAAACAGTCTCTCTCTCTCTCACAACACATTCACAGTTTCTCTCTCCTCTCTCTCTCTTCTCACACACACACCAGTTTCTCTCTATCTCTCTCTCTCTCTCTCATCACACACACACACACACACAATCACAAACCCTCTCTACTCCACACACACACACACACACACAACACAAAAACACACACACACACACCACCACACAAGTCCTCTCTCTCTCTCCCCACACCACACACACACACAAACAGACAACACAGTTTCTCCTCTCTCTCCACACAGGTTTATCTCTCTCTCTCAAACACAGTCTCTCTCTCTCTCTTCACTCACACAACACCCAAACAACACACAGTCTCTCCTCTCTCACACAACACCCACAGTCTCTCTCTCTCCTATCTCACACACAACACACCACACAGTCTTCCTCTCTCTCTCTCACACACACACACATTCTCTCTCTCTCTCTCTCTCTCTCCAACACACACACACAGTTTCTCCTCTCTCTCTCTCCCACACACACAAAACAGTTTCTCTCTCTCTCTTCTCTCCCACACACCACACAGTTTCTATCTCTCGCTCTCTCACACACACAAACAGTTTCTCTCTCTCTCTCTCTCACACACAAACTCTCTCTCTCTCTCTCTCTCCACACACACACACACACACACCACACAGGCTCTAGCGCTCTCGCACTCACACACAGTCTTCTCTCACACATCACACACAACAGTTCTCTCTCACACACAAACACACCCGGCTCTCAAACAAACACACACACACACACCACACACAGTCTCTCGCTCTCTCTCACTCAACACCACACACAGTCTCTCGCAAACACACACCACACACAGTTCTCTCCAACAAACACACACACACACACACACACACAGTCTCATACTCTCTCTCTCCTCACCCCACCACAACACACACCACACACACACACACACACCACACACCACACACACACACAGTCTCTCAGTCTCACACACACACACACACACAAGTCTCCTCTCTCTTCACTCTCTCACACACACACCACAGTCTCTCTCTCTCTCTCTCTATCACACACAAACACAACACACACAACACACACACAACACACACACAAAACACACACAACACACACACACAACACAACACAGGCCTCTTCCACCACAAGCACTCACTCGGTGGCTGCTCCATCTGCACCATCAGACTCTGTAAAGCGTAGAGCGCCTGCAGCTCCTTCTGCTCGTCTTTAATGTAGCGCTGCAGCAGCTTGGCCCTCTGGGTAATTTCTTTAGTGTCTACTTTATATGGATTCTCACCTTGATAACGACAGGATGAAAACAACATTAAAGCCAACATGACTTTTACCTTTTGACATTATTATAAAGAAAAATAACACAAAAACATCTCTGTTCTGCTGATGCAGGGATTCAGAAACATTTTTGTCAGTCGAATCGCTTCTGGCTTAAAATATTTCCTTGAAGTCTGCCTGAAATTTTAACTCAACATTTGAATGATTTAACACATTTACATGTTCATGGTTCTCTAATATCAGTGGTCACTCAACATGCAGCTAAACAAATATTTAATCTTTTCTTATTAAGGGTTTTATTTTTATTTATAAAAGTATTTTGCTTTTTAAATGTAGTTGTATTAATTATTACAAATAATTACATTTATTATTTCCTTTCAAACAACTTACAAACCCCCTGCAGTTCACTAAATAATCCAATTATTTTAAAATTATTTATTTAATTTACAATTTAATTTACATATACATTTATTCATTTGGTACGTGAACTATACACTTTAACTAAAATTATTACATTAACTTGTCAACAACTTACAACCTTCCTGCAGTTCCCCCAAGAACCAATTATTGTATACTATTTCATGAAATTACAATGAATTATTATATTTATATATATTTAATGTATATGAATATTACATTAATTATTGATTTCTCAATTTACAAACTCCCTACAGTTGCCTCAAAAACCTCAGTTATTTTATTATTATTAATTTCATTTACAATAATTATTCATTATAATATTCATAAACATTAATCATAAATAACTATTAACATTAATTATTGACTTTTTCCCCCCAACAGTTTTTATCGTTATATTACGATTTTATTTTTATTTTAGGTAAAGTTTTAAAGTGTTAGTAATTTTGTTGGCCTTGTGTGTTTGTCACTTGATTTGTATTTTTGTTTTAAACTTTTTTTTTTTTTTTTTTTTTAAACTCAATAAGTGTAATATAAAATCAAGCTGCAAGCAGCGATGGAAGGGCCCTCGCACCTGGTGGCTTTAGGAAAGTGGTAAATATAGGAGGAATATGTCCAAGTCCTTTATATGTGCCAAACTTCCTGCTGCCAGCAGGTGGCGCTATAATTATAACTGAATATTGGCCTTCAGATTTGTTCAGGCCAGGACTCTTATACAACACGTGAAGTTTGAGGAAGATTGGACATTGTATGCATGAGTTACAACAACTTCCTGTTTCATGGCGTAACATCAAACTTTGTCAGGCCGCCAGATACACGCCCCTTGATGAAAACTCAAAATCTTCGCAATTTAACATCACAAAGGCCTTAAGATAACCCTCACCAAATTTGAAGATGATCTGATTAAAATTGTAGGAGGAGTTCGTCGAAGTACGAGGCCTGGAAACGTCAAAAAACCCCACAAAAATCGTACAGGAAATTCAAAATAACGGACTTCCTGTTGGGTTTCGGATTTTGTACCAAGAGACTTTTTTGTAGGTGATGGTGTGTTACACGTGTCTACCGAGTTTCGTACATGTACGTGAAACGTAGCTCGAGGCACACTCCGTTGAAATTTTACAGGTGGCGCTATCGAGCCGTTTTGCCACACCCACTTCTGAAACCCATATCAGATGTAAATTTGCGCCAGTTCTGACAGTGTGCAAAGTTTTGAGCATGTTTAGGCCCTCAAAAATGCGATTCACTTTGGAAAAGATGATGATCGGTGCTCGGGCCCTAATAAATTAAGTTATTTTAGTACATCAAGTTAAACTAAATAAAAACAAGAAATGTTGCCTTGGCAGCTAGCTGAAATAAAATTATCAATATTTTTATTTCAGTTAACACACAATCAAATCCTGTTGTATTAAAGGACTCACAGATGATGGCACACTGACAGACGGTGGTCATCAGCGCTCGGACAAACGTGCTCGATGATGTTTGCTGCTCGTCTAGACTGGCCTGCAGAGAGACAGAGAGGTCAAAGGTCACTGAGGTGAAACACCGCTACAACAGCTAGAATACATCTCAAACTAAATTGTGTCATTCATATGTGTAGCTGTAAAGTACAGCTCCTAAGGGGACATGATGATGGATAAAAAATATATTTCAATGCTTCCGTGATGGCTTGAAAACATCTGTTCCCCAATAAACTCATCTGCGCCGTGAACACAAAAGCATTAAAACGTTTGCATTTCCCCCAAGAAACTTTGTGTTTGCTTGCAAAACTACTGTGTTCCTTTTCCATCCAGCTCATATTTTTTCCCCATCACCAGAACTCTGACGAAAGCATTGGTGAGATTGCAGAAATGGCATTGCAATAAGGAGATCATAGTGATCATCTAAGAGAGGTCCACATGTAATGCTCATTTCATATGCAAGTTAGCCAATCACAGCAGTGGGTGTGGTCTCACAGCGGACACGCCCCTTCCGACAAAGAGGCTAAAATCAGGGAAGAAAATGAGCATTTACATTTAAATTATGACTGTTTTTGGTGAAAACAACACTAAGATTATAAGTGCACTTCAGGAAACATTATAAAAGCATTTAAAAATGCATTTTATGACCCCTTTATGGCACACACCAGAGGTGTAAAGATACCTGAAAACCCCACTTGAGTAAAAGTACAGATAGCTTGCAGTGAAAATTACTCCATGACATGTTACAAGTAACCAACTCCAAAACAGCTTGAGTAAAAGTCTTAAAGTGTCTGATTTGAACAGTACACAAGTATTTTACTTAGAGGCTCAAAGATGCACTAGTCAAAGAGACGTGGCAGTGAAAAACTGTAACGTTGTGGAGAAGCTGGAGAAAACAGGATCTATGTGCAGGTATTTCATGGAAAAACCAGAACAAACAGACAACCATTACATTCAACAACTCACAAAGAACTAAAGAAACACTAGGGGTGTATATAGACGATTAACGATGCATCTTTTGTTTTAATACAGATTTGCTTTTTTCTCCCTGTCTGACTATTGAAGCTAAGTATCTGGAATGACACATAATGAATTTACTTCCAAGATCTTTTATTAATAAAACAAATGTCAGCGATTTGGCAAGTCAACAAGAAGGTTACAAAGAACCAACAGGAAATAAAACACGTGGCTGTAGCAGCATACTTGTAGTAAATTAACACAGACTTAAGCATATTCTGTAATATGGTTTCTCATATTTGTTGCGTTTCCAAAATATTTTAGTCTGGCTTGACACAACTTGCATATAGTGTGGCTCCCCCTTCAACTTCATAGAAGCCAAAGTGCTTCCATACGATAGCTTTTAACGCAGACGGTGCCGGTCTGATTTCAGAAATAGAAAATAGATTTTTGACATTTGTGAATCGATTCAGAATCCTCCACGTCTGCATCGCGATGCATCTAAGAATCACATTTTCCACCACCCCTAACAGATACTCATTCAAAAATAGTAGAGAGTAAAGGTTGCTAATATCTTTGATGCTCAGTAAAAATAATACGTATCCTTATAAACCCCTTTATAAGCCTTTTGAATTATGGGGACACTGAAAATGTCCTCATAAATCACCTTCTCGTTGTAATACCCATGTCATACCCATGTTATGATACAAATTTGTGTCCTCATAAACCAAATAAACACGCCATCTCTTACACCCCACACAAACATAATCTGAACACACACAGGCACACTCTCACACACACTCACACACACGCGCACACACACACTCGGCTCCACACTAAACCACACCGCGCACACACACACACTCTCTCTTACACACACTCACACTCTTACACACACACACTCACTCACACACACACACACACACACTCGCTCACACACACACACACACTCGCTCACACACACAACTCGCTCACAACTCGCTCACTCACTCACACACACACACACACTCTCTCACACACACACACACTCTCTCACACACATAAACAATCTCGCACCACACACCACTCTCTCACCAAACACACATCTCACACACACACCACACACTCTCTCACACACACACACACACTCTCTCACACACACACACACTCTCTCACACACACACACACACTAACACACTCTCTCTCAAACACACACACAAAGACACACACACACACACACACACTCTCTAACACACACACAAACACTTTCTCCCTCTCTCTCACATACACTCTCTCACACACACACACTCTCTCACACACACACACACTCTCTCACACACACACATTCGTACCTCCACCCAGTCAAAGATCCTCTGGTTGTCTGCTTTCTCCTGCAGGAGTCGCTCCATCTCTCTAGAAATGTCTTCTGGACTCAGAGTCCCTTTACTGCTCTTCCTCACACACTCCTCACCCAGAGTGAACTCCACTCCCTGCGCGCGCACACACACACACAACGCAATATATAAGTAACAATCATCAATCAATCTGCTGCGGTTTTGACTGAATTCATCGCCAACCTCTTCAGTGACAAATTTATTGACGTCCTCGTCTTCGGGGAGGAAGTCTTTCCAGCTCAGCGCCGCGTCTCTCCACATCACTCCCACCGTCTTAAGACTCTGAGACAGGAAAGAGTTCAGAACGGACACTTTCACAACTTCATTCTGACATCGCTCCCTATATAGTGCACTATGTGGTGTGTCAACCATGCTGCTGTGTAGTTTGAATTGCATTCCCCACTCTTTTGTACCCATAATGCACTTTATAGTGTACAACAGGCATTTACTTTAGCATTTGAATTAGCTAACTTAGTGTCACTCACTTTGTAGTGAACGAGCAAGCAATTTGGGACATGGCAAGTAGGATTGTATGATTTGGGAATTCTACAAAGTACTAGTATTTATAGCTGTCTTCATTTCTTCATTACATGTTGTTAAATCACTGAATTTCAATTTAGGTGGAAAACCGCAGAGAAGCTACTCTTTTGACAACAGCCAGATTATAAGCGCATGTTGCATTTCCAAATGCACAAGTAGGATTGTTTGATCTGGGGGGAAAAAAAATTATTCTAATAAAAATTTAATTTTTTTCACTGATAAAAACAAGTGACTGCAATTTAAAATACAATAATAATAAAAAAAAAAAAATGCAGGTTTGTTTGCTCCACAACCTTGGAAAAACTTTTTGATTATATTTTTCATTATGACAAAAAAAAAAAATACTATATCTAAAATATATACATATTATTTCGCTTTGCACTCCGCTTCGCGTCGGGTGGTTCTTTGCCTCCACGTCATGCATTTAAAATCCTTTAATGCACGCAAACCTTGCTTATCCCGTACCTACTATACCGTAATATATTATATAGTATCAACACATTTTTTTTTAAAGTATGGGTTCTTATACCACATAAAATTATCGAACAAAATAAATAAATTATAATGTAATATTTCACTGTAAAAAAGAAAAAAAAAAAAACATTATTATAATATTACTATAGTTTTTTAATTTTAATTATTACCTATTATAATTATTACAAATAAGAAATGTGACTAATGCAAACAAATGTACAATTATTTAATAAAATATAAAAAGATTTAAATTTTTTTTTTTAAATGAATCATCTAATTATTATTATTATTTTATTTTACAGTACAACTGTAAAATTACAACACTAATATTTATATAAATGACTCAAACTCAGAGCAGATGCAGATTAATTTGCATGAAGCAGCATTTACTGACACCGAAAACAGCGCATCGTGAGCCGCTCGTGTGTAAATGAACACAGGGCCGCGCTTCACTCTGAAAGAAGAGCATTTATTTACTTAAATCACAGATTTTGCGATTTGGAAATCACACTGAGCCATATTGTATTTACGGTTATAAACCGGATAGTTCCGGTGCTTCTGATTGGCTGAGCCGCGTTCTAAGCTGTTGTAAATTACTCTACAAACACACACCTTTGTTTACTTCTGTGTGTTGCTCTGCAACCACTTTGTTGCAACCACAGGTGTTTCTGAGGAGCTACATTGTTTGGCGGAAGAATACTGTGTTTATTAACATCATTACACTTTATTTGCTCTGTTTTATTTTTCGTGAAACCTTACTACGTATATGGAATAACCGTTTTATAAAAGCACCAAGCCCCGTGAAGCCGTCGGGCCTAACAACGCCCCTTCGTTACAAATCCCACTGTTAAACCACGGCTACTTAGGGCTATTATTGCTTGTTTTATTTCATGCATCGTGCAGCCTTGGTGTCTAACGGAATGAATGAATTCTCACAAGCGCTACCATTGCTTTACAGGATCAGCTTGAGGATCTCCACCCAGCAGGAACTCCAGCCTTCCAGAGCACCAGCGTTTAGACACCTCCCGTGACCGGTCAGAGGTCAGACGCTAGATTTCTGTGTGGGTGATTGGCAGGTATGGATGTGAAGGGTTTGCAGGCTCACCTGAAGAGCGGCCCCATGGGAATCCTCCCTCTTGCAGCCTCGGTACTGAATGAGCTCATCCATACAATCCAGATGTTAGTAATATCTATCGCCTGTCCTCCGCAAACCTCCCTCACCTCCAACAGCCCTGCAACAATCACCACCATTAGATTAATGTGTCTATTATATAGCATGTTCAAAGACGTTAAGACGTCCGCATCAAAAGAAATGTACAAAAGTGATGTTATGTCCATAGAAATCACATTAAATGTAAGTAAAGTATCTTTTAAGGGTTCAGATATGTTTTTGGATAATATTTGGTTTAAATAATGTTACATTGTCATTCGGTGTAACACAACATTTATGTAAAAATTCAAACGTGCTTATAAACACACACACACGCACGCACACACAACGACTGATGACGTGTCTCACACTTGTAGTATTGAGTGTGGATAGTGTTTGATTTTTGACGAGCTGGTGAAACAGTAAACCCATGTGTTCTCTAGCGATGGTGCTGCGCTCCAGCGTCGACTCGATTCCCGTCCGAACGAACACAGACAGCAGAGACGAGCAGCTCAGCTCACTGACGCACTGCAGCGCCTCCTGCAGGAGCGGAGGAGCAGCAGCAGCAGCAGACGTTACAAACAGACCACATAATGAGGGGTGTGCGCGTGAGAGTGTGAGAGAGTGAGAGTTTGTGTGAGTGAGAGTGTGAGTGAGAGAGAGAGAGAGTGTGTGTGTGTGTGTGTGAGAGATTTTGTGTGTGTGTGTGTGAGAGTGTGTGAGTGGTGTGCATGCGTGTTCGTCTGTTGGTTTTTGCGCGTGCTGCGATTGTGCTCTTGTGTTAGTCGTGCGAGTGTGTGTATTCTGTGGTCGTGCGTGTGAGTGTGTGTGATGGAGTGAGTGAGATGATAGTGTGTGTGTGCAGTGTGTGTGTGCAGTGTGTGTGTGTGCGTGTGTGCGGGCGTGTGTTTGCGAGTCTGTGTGTGTGTGAGTGTGTGTGAGTGAGTGTCTGTGTGTGAGGTGCTTTGTGTGTGTGTGTGTGTGTGAGTGAGGGAGTGAGTGTGTGTGTGTGTGTGTGTGTGTTTGTGTGTGAGTGTGTGTGTGAGAGAGTCTGTGTGTGTGTGTGTGTTCGTGCGTGCTCGTGTTCGCGTGTGATTGTGATTGAGTGAGTGATTGTGGTGAGAGAGTGTGTGTGTGGTGTGAGAGAGCGAGTGATTTGTGTGGTGTGTGCGCGCGAGTCTGGAGTGTGTGTGTGTGTGTGTGTGTGTCTGTGTGTGTGTGTGTGTGAGTTTGTGGTGTGTTGAGTTCTTTGTTTGTTTGTGTTGTGCTAGTCTGTGTGTGTTTGTGTGTGCTTGCTTTGCATGTGTGTGCATGTGTGTGAGTCTGTGTGTGTGTGGTGCATGTGTGTTGATGCGCGTCGTGGTGGTGGTGTGCATGTTGTGAGTCCCTGTGTGTGGTGCTGCCTGTACGTGAGTATTGTAATGGTGTGTGTTGTTCTGGGGCGGGGTGAGTCTGTGTGGTGTGTGTGTGTGTGCTGTGCGTTTGCGTGTGAGCTGTGTGTGGTGGGTGTGTGTGTGTGCGTGCGGAGTGAGTGAGTGAGTGCGTGCCTGTGCGAGTGTGTGTACCTTCATGTCATTGATGTGCAGATACTCCTCGATGATGGCAGTGGACTTCTTCTCCAGCTCGTCCTCCGTCAGCTCCGGTTTGGATGAAGCAGGTGGAGGAGTGGGAACAGTTTCTCTCTTCACTGCTTAAACAACACACCATTTTTTTTTACGTTACATAAAAACAGGAATAAGTAATTCTGAAGTCAATTATATTGCAATGACAGACACTTGTTATACAAATACTGTAATAATAACTAATTTTGCAATATTAATGGTAATATTAATAAATAATAATGCTAATTTTGCAATAAAATAAAATTAAGGGCTAGAGTTTCCCAAACTTGGATTTGTGAGGGAATCTGCCGTATTTGACGAAAAGTTAATTAATTATATCATTAAAAAAAGTTTTATTTAACATATTTTAAATATATAAAAGTAATAAAAGAATTACCAGCAGTAAAATTCATTAACAAATCTTACAAGTAACACAAATTTCAGCCTGGGTTTTGCAAAACTGGGGGTTTGTGAGTGAAATTCAGGAGTGTCATAAAAAGCTAATAATTAATTAACTCATAAAAATTTAACTTAATACAATAGATTTAATATGACTTAATATAAGAAACAATTAATAATAATAATATACATAGATAGATTAGTTTAAAAATATATATATATAATATTTAGAACCTATCCAGAACTAATATTGCAGTAGTCTTATTACTCAATATTAATAAATAAAATATTAATATTGCAATAATAATAATAACAATTTTGGTCTGAGTATTGGCGCTGATGACCTTGATTTTCTGAAATCTATTTGGATTTGAAATAAATATCTGAAAAAGGATTGATATTAGACTGCTCAAATAAATATCACGACTACTTAAAAAAATAAATTTTTAACCCAGTCCTTCTAAAAAGAGCTACTTTTAAATAATGCAAAAAATGACCTGAACTAGAAACCAACACACAAAATAAAATCCAAATATAGTTTTCTTAACTATAATGACCCTGTACTGCACAATGCTTTTGGTCACTAAACCCGTGATTAGTGCTGGGCGGTATGACCAAAAAAATATTTCACGATATTTTATATACGCAAAATTATACCGGTTTCACGGTACAAGACGGTATTGTTTTTTTTCATGCATGACCGGGTGTTAACCATATTTTCTACTGATTGAGAGGAAATACTGCAGTATATTGACTTAGAATGCTCTATTTTACTGTCATGATGAGTGAATATTGTCAAAAAATTCCACACTAAATAGTGACTAAACACGACCGCTTTTAATACATGTTCACCAGGAGTCACTCTCATTTATAATCGCGGCATCGTCTGATAAACTCAGCATGCATCTACACTAAAGAGCAGCTATGCGGTGGTTTTGGCTAGATTACTTTTTTGTCTCTTGCAGCGCACTGCCTGCGTCTGAGTAAACTAAAAAAAACAACAAACAAAAAAGTACATGTGATATTAACAGGTGAACTACGCTCATATTTATAATTCCAGACAATCAGTTAGCGACAGGTGCTAGGAAACGCTGTGTTGTACTCATTTATTGAGGAGTCGGCTGCGGTGCTTCTCTGCCGCTCGCTGCACAGAACAGACGCCGAGAGAGGCGACACTTCTCCGGGAAAGTCAGACCTCGCGTTCGCGGGACAGCACTGGAGAAATCTTCCAACTGAACCATAGCTAAGCTTTATCCAGAGAAGACTCTAGGTTTGTCAGTATGAATATTCCATGGAAAAAAGCCGCTAAAAGGGTCTGAAAGTTACTAAATCTAGTGCTAAATTCGCACTCGTGTGTGTGAGACGCGTGAGCTGATGTCAGGGGCGCTGGATATTTGTGGAGGTCAGTGTGGATATTGTGGATGAGTTCTTCTGTGTCATCACGTTCTATTAGTTCTACAGCTTCAGTTTCTGAACTTTCACGCTTAGTAACACATACAGCTGTTCCCTCACCACAGTGCAGCAGTGAAAAGAGACCCCTTTCAAACAGTGACGCGTTCCCAACATTGTTTAAGCGACATACACCGGTATTTTAAAAATTAATATCATAAATCATTTGGTATAAACCGGTATACCGCCCAGCACTACCCGTAACCTCTGACCCGGTTCAGCGTACCGCTGCTGCGCTCTCGTTCTCTCTCGTCGGTCATGCTGGAAACGCGCCGCAGCATCTCAGCGGGACGCTGCTCTCGATCTCGACTCCTCTCCTTTTCCCGGCTGAAGCTGCGCTTGCCGACCGCGGGACGGTTCCGGTCCATCCGCTCGAAGCGATCGCTGCGTTCCCGACTGGAGCTACTCCTGACAGACAAACACAAAGCTTCAGTCGAAGCACAGAAGAATCCTACAACAGCGCTATTTTATTAATATTACAGTTTTTGTTTTTATTTTACATTTTCGAATTTGACTTTAAAATTGCAATACTTAATGTATTTTTATTTATTTAAACATTTATCATTTTATCAGCATCAAAGCCTATATTCAAGGCAAACTCAAGAATAATACGCTTTAAAATAGTCTTAATAACAATACTTCATTTGTAAAGTAAAACAATTATTTAAATATTTAAAAATAAGAACACACACACAAAAAAAACAAGACACTAAAATATAAGGTATAAATAAAATGTCTACTTGCATGTCATGTGACAGTGTTTATTAATATTTTAAATGTGTTTTTATATTTTCTATTCTGATTTAAATTTTAAATTTTCAATAATTTGATGTATTTTTTATTTATTTACTTTTCCTTTTAGGCCATATCAGCATCATAAGATAAAAAAATAGATAAAAAATCAATTAAATGTTCAAATTTTAAAAAACACCATTACAAACAATTCACAATAAGTATAAATAAATAAAATAACAATTTTCAATTAAATACCCGTGATCATCAGAAATTCTAATATTCTTCCAGTTTTTTTGTAAAGTCAATTAATGTACTTTTAGTAAAAATGTTTCCTTGTATCATTAACAGCTGGGCATTCTAACAACGCCCCTTAACTGTTACAAATCCACTGTAAACCACGGCTACTTAGGGCTTACTGCTTTATTTAATGGTTTTCGATAAGCATAATAAACCCTGTCCAGCCAGAATCCCTGTGTGTGACCTCTGACCTGTGAGGAGCCCTCCTGTCAGAGTCGATGTTGGCGGATGAAGATGAAGAAGAGGAGGAAGGCTGCTGAAGTGCTGAAAATCGATTCAAAGTGCTGGTACGACCAGAGTCCTGGGCTGTAAAACACATTAGAGTCACACCACGTCTGAATATGTGTGCATAATACATCAGACGTGTACAAACACTCACCGCTGTCGCTGGGTTTGGCTCCTGAGCCTCCGCTGCTGCCTTTGCCCCAACTGCCCCACGAGCCTTTACCTCCGGGGGCAAGAAGCTGATTATTGAAGTCCAAAGCGCCCGGCTGCACGACACGCACACAAACAGCATTAGTGCTCAATGATAACAGTGAGTGTAAGTCAGAGAGTATCAAAAACTGGGGAGAAAATGAATAAAAACAAAACTATGTAGACATGTTAAATAAATAACATGAACAAAAACGACTAAACATGACAAAAACACAACAAAATTACTAATATTTTACAATTAAGATGAAAAACTGAATCAAAATACTAATAAAAACTACAATAGCAACTCAATCACACTAACATAACACTGCAGGGGGTTTGAGAGTAAACGAAAAGCTAAACATTTAAAAATTTAAAATACATTTTAAAAGTTTCATATTTAAAATAAAGAATGAAACACTAAAAATGATAAAAATCTAAGTTAAAATTAATATATATTTGACCATTAACCGACATCAGAGAGTTATTAACTTATTGAAATAATTTAAATGATAAATTATAATAATTTTCTTTAACAATCTTAAAAACTGTAACCTAAAGTAGTAATTTAAATATATTTACAAACTACAAGTTAACAAAATGAACACCTCGCAATGAGATTTTGTAAAATAAATAATTTAAATAATTCAATTATATTAATAATATAAAAATTCTATTGAGGTTATTATTGTTAACTAAAACTATAAAAAAAAATTTTTTTAATAAAAATTGGAAAACGAGATGAAACCTAAATATATCAGAATGTTTCTTTGGGGCACTAATCTGAAACAATGTCAGTTGATGCCTAAAAACTGTGAAATAACAAAACTGAACTAAAACTAAAAAAACAAAACAAAATTCAACCTAAACTTAGTGTTTATTAAAAAGCAAAAGTACTAAACCGACCGAACACACAACAGACTTCAAGAAGAAATTAATACAATTAAAATAAAACAAAGTATAAAAAATAACTGTTAATCATAGAAATAATACATAACACTGCGCATTTAATAAATTATATTAATAATAGAGGTAATATGTGACCCTGGAGCACAAAAGCAGTGTTAAGTCGCTGGGCGATATTTGTAGCAATAGCCAACAATACATTGTATGGGTCACAATTATACATTTCTCTTTTATGCCAAAAATCATTAGGATATTAAGTAAAGATCATGTTCCATGAAGATATTTCGTAAATTTCCTACCGTAAATATATCAAAACTTAATTTTTGATTAGTAATATGCATTGCTAAGAACTTCATTTGGACAACATTTAAGATGATTTCTCAATATTTAGATTTTTTTGCAACCCTCAGATTCCAGATTTTCATATTATTGCATCTCAGCCAAATATTGTGCTATCCTAACAAACCATACATCAACGGAAAGCTATTTATTCAGCTTTCAGATGATGCATACATCTCATTTTCAAAATTGACCCTTATGACTGATTTTGTGCTCCAGGGTCACATTTAATATGAATATAACATTTCTACCAGAGTTCTTACAGTAAATGTTACTGTCCATGGTACATTTCTATAACAGTTCTTTCTATAAACCTTCTTCTATAGTTGATTATTAATTGTTTAAGTGATTCAGGTGTGACTGATGGATGTACTGGAGGGGAATCAGACCTTGGTGATCTTGCTGAGGCGCGTCGGGTCGATGGGTCTGTTCTTGGTGGAAATGGGCACCGTGTTCCAGCCGTCATCAGGGGCCTGGTTGCCACGGGAACCAGGTGTGTGGGGGCCTCCACGGGGCCCCATCCCTCCTCCTCCTCCAGCACTGCGGCTGTCCTTCTTGGACAGGAGCTGCTGCTGAACTTTGACCTGCTCTCGGTGCTCCTCCAGCTCTGCTTCCTTGTGGATCTGCTCGATGGTCTTCGGCCCCAGATCTCCTCGCCGCGGGACCCAGTTATTCTGAGGGACGCCGAGAGAACAAGAGCTCATTACTAGAGATGCACCGATCGATCACTCACAGAAAGTTATGCATACTGCGGTAGTAAAATTAGACATTTATAATATATGAGTTAGGTACGCAACATGCACAACCAAAATATTTCAACACGATTGCAATGTGCTTTTATACAATAGTAGTTCAATAAACAAGAAGTTAAAATTAAGCGACTTACATTTTAGACACAATATTGACTGTTTTTGCTCAATTTCGCTGATGAGAATAGTTTCAATCAAAGCCACAGCAGAACTGTTTTGTGTCTCCGATCAAAACACAGCGGTGTTTCGTTACTGAATGAATCCACGTTTTTGAACGAATCAAATGAGTCAATGATTCAGTAACCCATTCATAAAGACAGTGTTTTGAAACAAATCAAATGATTCAATAATTCAGTAACCTTCTTAAATGAATCCATGTTTTTGAATGAATCGAGTGAGTCAGTGATTCAGTGGCCCATTCATAAAGACAGTGTTTTTGAATGAATCAAATGAGTCAATGATTCAGTGGCCCATTCATAAAGACAGTGGTTTTGAACAAATCAAATGAGTCAATGATTCAGTAACCCGTTCATAAAGACAGTGTTTTTGAACGAATCAAATGAGTCAATGATTCAGTAACCTGTTCATAAAGACAGTGTTTTTGAACGAATCAAATGAGTCAATGATTCAGTAACCTGTTCATAAAGACAGTGTTTTTGAACGAATCAAATGAGTCAATGATTCAGTAACCTGTTCATAAAGACAGTGTTTTTGAACGAATCAAATGAGTCAATGATTCAGTAACCTGTTCATAAAGACAGTGTTTTTGAACGAATCAAATGAGTCAATGATTCAGTAACCCGTTCATAAAGACAGTGTTTTTGAACAAATCAAATGAGTCAATGATTCAGTAACCTGTTCATAAAGACAGTGTTTTTGAACGAATCAAATGAGCCAATGATTCAGTAACCCATTCATAAACACGTTTTTTGACGATCAAAGTGAGTCATTGATTCAGTAACCCATTCATAAAGACAGTGTTTTTGAACAAATCAAATGAGTCAATGATTCAGTAACCTGTTCATAAAGACAGTGTTTTTGAACGAATCAAATGAGCCAATGATTCAGTAACCCATTCATAGACAGTGTGTTTTTGAATGAATCAAGTGAGTCAATGATTCAGTAACCCATTTATAAAGACATGTTTTGAACAATCAAATCGATCCACTGATTCAGAAACGCCTTCAAAGACGTTTTTTGAACGAATCAAGTGAGTCAATGATTCAGTAACCCGTTCATAAAGACAGTGTTTTTGAACGAATCAAATGAGTCAATGACTCAGTGAACCCCTTCATAAAGACAGTGTTTGTGAACAAATCAAATGAGTCAATGATTCAGTAACCCATTCATATAGACAGTGTTTCTGAATGAATCAAACGAGTCAATGATTCAGTAACCCGTTCATAAAGACAGTGTTTTTGAACAAATCAAATGAGTCAATGATTCAGAAACCCGTTCATAAAGACAGTGTTTCTGAACGAATCAAATGAGTCAATGATTCAGTAACCCGTTCATAAAGACAGTGTTTTTGAACAAATCAAATGAGTCAATGATTCAGTAACCCATTCATAAAGACAGTGTTTTTGAACGAATCAAATGAGTCAATGATTCAGTAACCCATTCATAAAGACAGTGTTTTTGAACAAATCAAATGAGTCAATGATCTCAAAAAGAAACCCCTTCATAAAGCAGTGTTTCTGAACGAATCAAATAGTCAATGATTCAGTTAACGCGTTCATAAAGACAGTGTTTTTGACCACATCCAACGATCAATAATTCATTAACCCTTTCATAAAGACAGTGGTTTTTGAATGAATCGAGTGAGTCAATGATTCAGTAGCCCATTCATATAGACAGTGTTTCTGAATGAATCAAACGAGTCAATGATTCAGTAACCCGTTCATAAAGACAGTGTTTTTGAACAAATCAAACGAGTCAATGATTCAGTAACCTTTCATAAGACATGTTTTTGAACGAATCGTGTGAGTCAATGATTCAGTAACCCATTCATATAGACAGTGTTTCTGAATGAATCAAATGAGTCAATGATTCAGTAACCCGTTCATAAAGACAGTTTTTGAACGAATCAAATGAGTCAATGACTCAGTGAACCCGTTCATAAAGACAAGTTCTTTTGACCGAAGCACATGAGTCAATGATTCTAACCCCTTCATAAGACGTGTTTTCTGAATGAATCAAACGTCAATGATCATAACCCGTTCAATAAAGACAGTGTTTGCAAACGAATTTTCAAAAATGAGTCAATGATTCAGAACCCATTCATAAAGAAGTGTTTTGAACGAATCAAATGAGTCATGAATTAGTACCCGTCATAAGACAGTGTTTGAATGAATCAGCTGTTTGAATGAATCTGTTGAATGAAGGACTAAATGATTCACTCATTCAAACAGTCATTTGCTGCCACCTACTGGTGGTTTGGTTTCATATTTAAAACTATCATTGCATTTTTTCCAACATTTTTTATTTGTATGTTTAAAAATATGTAAAACTTTAATCTTATAAAATTCTTTATGCATTACATTTTTGCAGTGTAAACGCATTTATGGCACCTCTGCTTCAGCAAACAGTCTGTAAATACATCTAATACTTCAGATGCAGCTATTGCTATTTCTATTTCTAGTCAAAGAGCACTTTGTTTTGAGAGTTGAACATCTGTAATTTTGTCCAGATTAGGGAATTGTAATGTTTAATTATTTTTTGCATTAAAATTTTTTTAGATTTTTGTTTTAATATGCTGTCAATTATAGTTTTTAGAAACTAAATCAGAATCGGCAAAAATCGGTATCAACAGATCACACTAACAAAAAACTGAATCAGCCACGAAAATTGCAATTCGTTGCAAATCCTCTACACCAAACATTACACTGAAAATAAGCTGACTTTCCCTTATTTCCCCACTGAGTCACTCTATATTCCCTCCCTCTCTTATGCCTTCAGCAGAAATGTAAACTAATCGTGTAGTGAGTGCCACACACATTGAAGTGAGTTTCTAGAACCACTAGAGAGACATTACTGTCCACACATGCTGCAATCTATACGTGACTATCTTTATACAGAACCCTATTCACGTAACAGTCAAGTTCTAGTTTTTATCCTCACCAAAAAAAAAAAAGTTCCTGCTTTTTATAATTTTTCATCAAATGTAACCCCCCACTTACACATTACAGAATCAAACACTGCGTTAAACCCGTTTCCACTTTAAAATGTGATTACATCACCAGTCAAAAGTCTGGAATAATTACGATTTTTTTTATGTTTTTGAAAGAAGTCTTTTCTGCTCACCAAGGCTGCATTTATGTGATAAAAATACAGCAAAATTGTGAAATATTACTACAATTTAAAAACTTTTTTCCTGTGAACACGTTCAATTCAGAGGACACTTCTACTTCTGGGCTTCAAAAAGCTTCGTGTCATTTCATTTCGTCTTTCCTGTACTGCCTGACTAGAGTAACGTTTTTTTTTTTTTGTGATCGCTGCGCTGATTTGATTACAATCAGCCGTTTACCTGCTTAAACGCTATATTTCTGCCGCTCCGAAAGCGCCTCCTGCTGGCAGAGAATTAAGTTGCAGTCTGTGGGAAACACTGGTGTCTGTCAACAAACAAAACAAAAAGCTTCAGAACTGTTTTGAGAAGGTGCTTTGAGCCAAGTATTAATACACTAAATTGGGCTACTATTACTATCTTGTAGCTGCAATATCAGTTGCTCAAACTCACTTTTTTTTTTTTTTTCTTTTTTTTTTTTTTTTGTTTTTTTTTTTTTTTTTTTTTTATGGAGTGGGGAAATAATGGGAAAAAAAGAAATCGCCAAACATATCGCCAAAAAAAATATCTGCATCATATATCGGATCGCCCTGATTTCTACATATCGCAATCGCAGTGGAAAACCCATATCTGTCGACCCTAACCACACACAACACACACACACACACCACACACAAAACAGGCTGGTTTGCTATCCTGTTTTTACTCTCCATAGGCGTAATGCTTGTATTTTCTATCGCCCTACACTTAAACCTACCCCTTACAGGAAACTTTTTTTTAGATTTTCAAAAAACTTAATTGTGTGATTTATTAGCCTGTTTACCCGTGGGAACCTCAATTTAGGTCCCCACAATGACACGAGTCCCCATGAGTCTGTGTATATTCAGGTTTAATTCCCCACCAGAATAGAAAAACAGGTACACACTCGTTGCCGCCACACCACACACCCACACACACACACACAGTTATTTCGATTGTTTACCCGTCGTAAATCAAGAACGTCCTGCAGCATGAAGCGAATTCTGGAAGAGGTTTTCCGCTCCTTAATAATTTTCTCCATCTGGTTGAAATATTGATCCATTCGGGGCTGAAGAGACAAAGAAATACAGCAGAACATATGGGTGAGTCTTAAACGATGCATTATTGAAATAAATATTTTTAATAATACATTTAAATACAAACAAATAGTACCACGATAATTCAACGGCCAAAGTGAATAAAAAGATGGTATTATATTTAATGTTGTTTTGTTGTATTTTTTTTCATTATATACTTTTTTTAATTGTAATAATGTTTCTTATTTTTTTATGTCAGTTTTAGTTTAGTTATTTTATTTTTTTATTTTAATATTTCTATTTAGCTTTAAATTTACAACAAAAAGTGAAATACTAACTGAAAGTATAAACGGAACGCGCGTGATATATCCATATACATATCTATAATTGTTAATTTTTTATTCAAGCAACACAAGAGTTTTTAGTAACACATTCTTTGAATATACATGCTCAATTATATATACATATATTCATTTATATAATTAAAATAATTGGTATTGTAATATATTACACAATATATATAATCTATAATTAAAAATATATATCATGGGAAATCTTATAATAGAAATATATTAATGTTAATAAAATATAGCAACAGAATACACAATACTATAGCACACTCCTGCTATGGTTGCTGCATGAGATGTTGTGTAATGCACGAGTGTCACCTTGGCCTTCTCGAAGTCCAGGTCTTTCCCGATGGTGGAGAGCAGGCGGCAGAGACACTCCAGACTCTCCAAGTCGTGGTTCTTCAGCAGCTTCACGATGCAGTCGTGCATGATGGTCTCCGTCAGCATCTTCAGCTTGAACAGCTCGCCGATGAACTTGATGTTGCCTAGCGACCGTCGCCGGGCTTTGTCTTTGGCGTCCTCGAGCTCCTCCTTCAACCTCTGCTTCTCCTCTTCCTGAAGGGGCAGAGACAGGAAGTGACATCATACATGCCTTTGAACCATGTAAATATATACATACTCGCATGCTATCTTCCTGATATAAATCACAATTACAAATCATAACACGGCAATCAAACGTGACAGTATGTCATGATATTTGACGTTGCTGATTATCAAACTACAAAGGCTGCGGATTACTTAAATACATACACCGCATGTGTTAGAATTAACATTTGAAAAAAATGAAAACATTAAGCCAGCCATAAATATTAATATTACCATACACTGTATAATTTAATTTCTTAAATTCTTGATTTTTTTTTTTTTTTTCAATGAAATCTTATAGTAATATTTATTTTGTTTCATACTTATTAGTAAGATTAAAAATATTTATAGGAAATTATATAAAAAGGATCATTTTTTATTTAATGAAATATTGAGTGAGTGAGATGTGAGTGTGTGTGAGTGAGTGAGTTAGAGTGGTGTGTGAGTGAGTGAGTGAGAGTGAGTGTGTGTGTTTGTGTGTTTGTGTGTTTGTGTGTGTGTGTGGGTGAGTGTGTGAGTGAGTGAGAGTGTGTGTGTGAGTGAGTGAGTGTTTGTGTGAGTGAATGATGTGTGTGTGTGTGAGTGAGAGTGAGTGTTTGTGTGAGAGTGAGTGTTTGTGTGTGAGAGTGAGAGTGAGAGTGAGAGAGAGAGTGAGAGTGTGGTGTGGTGAGTGAGTGAGGAGTGTTTGTGTGGTTGGAGTGATTGGTGTTTGGTGAGTGAGTGTGTGGTGAGCGTGCGTGCGTGTGTGAGTGGAGTGAGTTTGAGTGTGTAGTGTGGAGAGGTGAGTGATGACGTGTGAGAGTGTGGGTGAGAGGTGAGGGAGGGAGTGAGTGAGTGAGTGTGAGGTGAGTGAGTGTGTGAGTTAGTGAGTGAGTGAGTGAGTGAGTGAGTGCGTGTGTGAGTGTGAGTGAGTGTGAGTGGGTGTGTGTGAGAGAGAGTGTGAGTGAGTGAATGAGTGTGTGAGAGAGTGAGTGAGAGTGTGAGAGAGTGAGAGTTTGTGTGAGTGAGAGTGTGAGTGAGAGTGTGTGTGTGTGTGATTGAGGGAGTGGTGAGTGAGCGAGTGTTGTGAGGTGAGTGTGGTGAGTGTGTGGTGAGTGAGTGTGTGAGTGAGTGTGATAGTGTGTGAGGGAGTGTGTGTGTGTGTGTGAGTGCGAGTGCGAGTGCGAGTGTGAGTGGGTGTGTGTGAGAGAGTGTGTGTGTGTGTGTGTGAGAGTGTGTGTGTGTTTGTGTTTGTGTTTGTGTTTGTGTGTGAGTGTGTGAGTGAGTGAGTTAGTGAGAGAGAGTGTGTGAGTGTGTGAGTGTGTTGAGTGTGTGAGTGTGTGAGTGTGTGTGAGTGTGTGAGTGTGTGATTGTGTGAGTGTGAGTGTGTGTGAGAGAAAGAGAGAGTGTGAGTGTGTGTGTGTTAGAGAGTGTAGTTGTGTGAGGGAGTGGATGAGTGAGTGAGTGAGTGAGTGAGTTGTGAGTGTGTGTGTTGTGTGAGTGAGTGAGTGTGTGTTGTGTGTGTGTGTGTTTTGTGTGTGTGAGAGAGAGAGTGTGTGAGTGAGTGTGTGTGAGTGATGAGTGAGAGTGAGTGAGTGAGAGTGTTTGGTGTGAGTGAGTGTGTGTGAGTGTGTATGAGTGTGATGAATTAGTGTGTGTGTGAGCGTGAGTGAGAGTGAATGTGAGAGTGTGAGTGAGAGTGGGTGTGTGTGTGAGAGTGAGAGAGAGGGAGAGAGAGAGAGAAGTGTGTGTGTGTGCGTGCGTGCGTGAGTGAGTGAGTGAGTGAGAGTGAGGAGTGTGTGTGAGTGAGTGGTGAGTGAGTGAGGTGAGTGGGAGTGGGAGTGCGAGTGGCGTGATTGAGTGTGTGTGGGTGGGAGTGAGTGAGTGAGTGAGTGTGTGAGGAGTGAGTGAGTGAGCGTGTGTGTGTGAGAGTGAGTGAGCGTGTGAGAGTGAGTGTGTGTGTGTGAGTGAGTGAGTGCGCGTGTGTGTGTGAGTAGGGTGTGAGTGAGTGCAGTGTGCGTTGCGAGTGTGATGAGTGTGTGTGTGGTGGAGCTGAGTGAGTGGAGAGTGTGTGTGTGTGAGTGGATGAGGAGTTGAGAGTGATGAGTGTGAAGTGAGTGATTGCGTGGTGAGTGTGTGTGTCGCGAGTGAGAGATAGTGAGTGTGAGTGAGTGAGTGTGTGTGTGCGAGTGAGTGAGCGAGTGACTGAGTGAGTGTCTGAGTGAGTGAGTCTGAGTGAGTGAGTGAGTGTGAGTGAGTGGCGAGTGCGTGTTGGTGAGGGCAGTGCGTGTGTGAGTGAGTTCGAGTGCGTGTGTGAGAGAGTGTGAGTGTGTGAGAGAGTGTGTGTGTGTGTGAGAGAGTGTGTGATTGTGTGTGTGTGTGTGTTTGTGTGTGTGTGAGAGAGTGTTTGTGAGTGTGTGAGAGAGTGGGGGGTGTGTGTGAGAGCGTGTTTGTGTGAGAGGTGTGTGTGTGATGAAAGTTGTGTGTGTGTGAGTGCGTGGAGGAGAGTTGTAGTTGTGGTGAGTGTGTGTTTGTGTGAGTGTGGGAGTGAGGGAGTGAGTGTGAGTGAGTGAGTGATGTGTGTGTGAGTGAGTGAGTGAGTGCGTGAGTGAGTGTGTGAGTGAGTGTGTGAGTGGTGTGTGTGTGTGTGTGCGTGAGAGAGATGTGTTTGTGTGAGAGAGTGTGTGTGTGTGTGGGTGTGGGGGTGAGAGAGTGTGTGTGTGAGAGAGTGTGTGTGTGAGAGAGTTGGTGTGTGAGAGAGTGGGTGTGTGAGTGAGTGAGTGAGTGTGGTGTGTGAGTGAGTGAGTGTGAGTGAATGAATGAGTGAGTGTGTGTGTGTGGTGTGAGTGAGGGGGTGGGTGTGTGGGGGGGGGGTGTGTGGGTGTGGTGTGTGGGTGTGTGAGTGAGTGAGGGTGTGGGTGGAGGGTGGTGTGGTGTGTGGGTGGGAGTGAGAGAGTGTGTGTTTGTGTGAGTGATTGTGTGTGTGTGAGTGATTGTGTGTGTGAGAGAGTGAGTGTGTGTGTGAGAGAGTGAGTGTGGTGTGTGTGTGAGAGAGAGAGAGTGAGTGTGAGGTGTGAGAGAGTGTGTGTGTGTGAGCGAGTGTGTGTGGGTGTGTGTGTGAGAGAGGGGGGGTGTGTGTGTGTGAGAGGGAGAGTGGGTGTGTGTGTGTGAGTGAGTGGGTGTATGTGTGTGAGTGAGAGAGAGAGTGTGTGTGTGTGTGATGTGGGAGTGAGTGAGTGAGTGAGTTTGTGTTGGGAGTTTGGGGAGTGAGTGGAGAGAGTGTGTGTGTGAGGGTGTGTGAGGGTGTGTGAGTGAGTGAGTGAGTGTGAGGAGGAGTGAGAGTGGGTGAGGAGTGGAGATGTGAGGGAAGTGAGTGGGGGTGTGAGAGTGAGTGTGGTGGTGAGAGGAGTGTGTGTGAGTGAGGTGTGTGAGGAGTTGTTGTGTGTGGTGAGTGGGTTGTGAGTGGAGTGGGGGGGGGGGGGGGAGTGAGTTGGGTGAGTGATTGTTGTGTGAGTGTGTGTGAGTGATGTGTGTGTGTGTGTGTGTGTTGTGTTTGTGTGTGTGTGGGTGTGTGAGAGTGAGTGAGTGAGTGAGTTATAGTGTGTGTGTGTGTGTGTTAGTGTGTGAGTGAGTGAGTGTGTGAGTGAGTGTGATGCTGAGTGTGATGCTGAGTGAGTGAGTGTGTGTGGTGTTGTGAGTGAGGTAGTGGGTGTGAGTTAGTGTGTGTTAGTTAGTGTGTGTGAGTTTAGTGTGTGTGAGTTAGTGTGAGTGAGTGTGTGTGTGAGTTAGTGTGTGAGTTAGTGTGTGTGAGTGAGTGAGTGAGTGAATGAGAGAGAGTGTGTGTGTGAGTGAGTGGGTGAGTGAGTGAGTGGGTGAGGGAGTGGTGTGTGAGTGAGTGTGTGAGTGTGTGAGTGAGTGGTGAGTGAGTGAGTGAGTGAGTGATAGAGTGAGTGAGTTGTTTGTGCGTGAGTGGGTTAGTGAGTATGCGTGGGAGTGAGTGAGTGTGAGGAGTGTGAGAGAGAGAGGGCGGGGTGAGAGCGTGTGAGAAGGAGAGAGTGTTATGTGAGTGTGTGAGAGAGTGAGTGTGGGAGAGAGTGTGTGTGTGAGAGAGAGTGTGGGTGTGGAAAGAGTGATTGTGGATAGAGTGAGTGTGTGTGAGAGAGTGGTGGTGGAGAGAGTGTGTGTGTATTGTGTGTGTGTTGTGTGTGTGTGTGTGCACGCGATTTCTAAGGAGAACTGGCAGCTGTTTGGGTAGCTAGCTTGAAGCCAGTGGGGCTGTCGGTAAGAACAGGTCCAGTCCAGTCAAACCAGGTATATGAAAGTTTATTGTACATCCAAGGAATTTTGGTACATGTAGATGTGCGTGTGTGGTTTCTATCAAGGGGAACAGATATACAGAGTTTTAGTTTACCATTAATAGTGCTAAATAAGGTACAAGGCAACCACAACGTTCCATCAACTGCACATTAAATACCTAAAGCACATGCCTAAACAGGAACTAGAACAAGCATGAACAAACACATTTAGGCCAAACTTAAATCATACAAAATAATATATAAGCATCAAACGAAGGTACTTACAATGTCAATTACGCACACTCAGGAAAGACAGAATGAAAGGAGTAAAACTCAGTCCTCTGCACAGTACAACCACATGCAACAAAGCGTAGACTGTGGACACAGGTGCAGCTAATAAAGTCTGTGAGATGGCTCTAATTGGCTTGAGATTGGGTGGGTGGAGCTTGGGCTAACAGGGAACTGAACAGGCTAGGGGGGGTGTGGCACTGCTTTGAGGGTGCAGCTTAGGGACACAAAAACTTTACAACAGCCGCCCCCAAAATTGTAGTGCAATTTTGACAATTTACGGAGGATCAGGTAGGGCTGGGAGAGGAACAAGGTGGGCAACGGGCCTTGTGTATTTCCTGTCCTTGACTTGGACATCAGCAACCCTACAACGGCCATCCTTGCTGGGATGGAGGGAAATTACTTTGCCCACTGACCACTGAGATCGGGGAAGTTGAGGATCAAGAATCAAGACTACAGTGCTAGGTTGCAGGTTAGGATTGTCGGTGCGCCACTTCTGTCTGGACTGAAGTGAGGGGGAGGTAATTTCTGATGAAATGAGCCCAAAAATGATCAGAAAGGATTTGACTATGACGCCATTGACGGCGACTGTGCAGCTCAGAGTCCGGATATGTTACGAGAGGAAGGGAAGCATCATGCCGCCCCATCAGCAGCAAGTTAGGGGTCACAGGGTCAGGATCAGCAATGTCAGATGAGACATAGCCTAAGGGCTTGGAGTTTAGAATGCCTTCTATTTCAATCATGACTGTACGTAATACCTCTTCACTTACAGTTTGAGCACCAAGGGTGGTCTCCAGGGCAATTTTGATGAAGCGTATTTCGCGCTCCCAAGTTCCACCAAAGTGGAGCGCGTGTGGAGGATTAAATTAGCAGAAGATTTTCTTCCTGGCCAGAGCTTCTGAGGTCAGGGGTTAAGATTTATAGGATTCCAGTAGCTCTTTATTGCCTCCAATGAAGTTGGTACCTCTGTCAGAGAGAAGTTCAAATGGTTTACCTCTACGAGCAATGAAACGCCGGAGTGCCATCAAGAAAGAATCTGTATTCATGTGGCCGAGTAGATCAAGGTGCACGCACCTAGTAGCCATACAGTCAAGGAGGTCTTGGAAGGTGGTAAATTGACTGGGGTCAGGGATGGAGAGGTATGGATTGAGGGATACAGCACCACAGAAATTCGGCTTGCGTAGCTCTACAAGGTCATCAGATTGATCGATATTAGGGTTAGTGGGCCACAGTTCAAGGGGTTGAAACAGGAAGGCAGGTCCTTGGTTCCACCTGCAGGGTCTGCCAAGATCAGACAGCAGTTTTCCCCTGGTTAAGTCATCCGCTGGGTTGTTCTGTGAATCCACATAATGCCATCCCTGGCCTTTAGTGAGCTCCTGAATCTCTGCTACCCTGGTTCCGACAAAGACCTTGTAGCGATAAGAATCAGAGAGAAGCCAATGGAGAACAGTCGTAGAGTCAGTCCACAGAGTAGTCTTTCTGATATAGAGGGTAAGCTCTGTTAGGAGGAGACTAGATAGCTGAGCTCCTATGAGAGCTGCACATAATTCAAGTCGTGGAATGGATAGCTGTTTTTTGGGAGCAATGCGAGATCTTGCCATGAGGAAGGACACGTACACCTGCTGATGATCTTCTGTACACATATAAGCAACCGCACCATAGGACTGCTCTGATGCTTCACAGAAGATGTGAAGGTCATGGGTGGCTGAGGAGGAGTTTATTGATTGAGGTGTGAGGCAGCGAGGCAAAGTGATGGTGGCGAGAGCAGGGAGTTCGCTTTCCCATGAAAGCCAGGCTTCCAGGAGATTATGAGGGAGATTTGGATCATCCCAGTCCCGTGTCTTACCCCATAAATTCTGGACAATAACTTTGGCTCTTGTGGTGTAAGGAAGGATATAGCCGAGAGGATCGTACTGGCTAGCAAGGACTCTGTAAAGATGACGCATAGTTGTGGTTGTAGGTTCAATGGCTCTGTGCCTATATCTGAGGTTGTCTGTGAGGCAGTTCCAGAGGAGGCCTAGTGTAGACTCTAAGGGATCAAGAGAAGGATGGTGTGATAGCCAGAGCTCTATTTGTTCTGACCTGGCTTCAGGAGGTAGGTCACTGATGACTTGAGGATCATTACTGGCCCATTGTCTGATTTCAAAGCCACCAGAGGAGAGGGTAGTGCGCAGATTGTGAAGGAGGTCTTTGGCTTCCTCTGGCGTGGGTAGACTTTGCAAACAGTTATCCACGCAGAAGCAATTGTGTATGGAATGGGTAATGTGCTCATCTGCCTGTGCATCTTTGATGATCCTTTGAAGGATGTAACTAGCACAGCAAGGGCTTGAGGTCGTGCCAAAGGGGAGAACTTGCCATTCATACACAGTTGGAGGCGCTTTGCAGTCCAGGTCACGCCAGAGGAATCGCAGGAGAGGTTTATCCTGAGGTAACAGGCGCACCTGGTGAAACATTGATTTAATGTCTCCACTGATTGCAGTTTTATGCTGCCTAAAACGGAGCAGAACCCCAAGTAGGGAAGGCCCAAGGATTGGTCCAGGAAGTAACTGTGAATTCAGACATTGATTTCGGTAGGAGGAGAAGGAACAATCAAACACAATGCGGTCCTTACTGTTGTGATGCACAATGTGGTGGGGTATGTACCAGGATTCAGGGACATCCTTTACTCCAGATGAGGACAACTTGTTGACATATCCAGCATCAATTAGTTTCCGGATCTCTCTGTTATAGGTTTTCGCTTGTTGTGGGTTCTGAAGGAGTCGCCTTTCACAGCTGCGAAGACGAGACATCACTGCCTCCTTGGGGGCCTTCAGAGGGGGCCAGGGTTCTACCCGCAGGAGAGGTGCGGCATATCGGAGGATGCCATCCACAGGTGTTCTGATGGTTTTGGTCTCAAGCTGGTGCATTGCCTCTTGATCCTGTTTAGATCGAACCACTGCTTTCATGCTTCTCTGAGGTAGTGCATCCAGCTGCCACAGCTTCTGTACATTGTGGTCGATGTCATCCGGTGGGCATTTAAAGGAGATATAGTGAAAATGAGTGGAGGAAGAGTTGGTGAGATCCCTTGCAGGACCCTGCAGTGTCCAGCCGAGTCGGGTTTTAATTGCAACAGGGGCTCCAGGAGGGCCCAATTTCACTGGTTGTGTTGGGGTAATCAGGTGTGTTTGATCAGCCCCCAAGAGGAGTAGGGGTTTGACTTTATTAAGTTGTTTGAGAGGAAGCTGACGGAGATGAGGGTAGCGTCGCTGGAGAGATTTCACAGGGTAAGAATGTTCGGACAAGGATAACTCGTCAGCAGTGAAAGCTTGACTGATGACATAGGACTTAGTTGGATGCGCTTTAGGAATGAGGGTGAAGGACACCGTAGCGCCATTAAGAGTCTGAACATCCTGTCTCACAGTTCTCAGCTTCAGGCTCTCAGATTTTCCCTTTAACTCAAGTGTTTGGGCAGCAGGGTGCAGCAGGATTGTTCTTTCAGACCCATCATCCAGTAAGGCATAAGTGTCTAAGGACTTGTTTCCATTTTGCAGGGTCACTTCAACTACCTTCAGTAGTACTTTATTGCAATCACTAGGATGGTCGAGATATAGATTCTGCACTTGCCTTTGGTTAATGTTGCATAGGATGTGTAGGTGTTTCCCGTTGCACTGGCTGCAGCGTCCCTTCAGGTCACATTGAGTTGCAAAGTGATCTCGTGCACATCGCCAACAACGTCTCTGTTCCTTGATCCAGTCCGTTCTCTGGTCTTTGGTGAGCTGGAGGAAATCACCACATTTACTGATATGATGTTCTGTAGAGTTGCAATAGGCGCACACTGGACAGCATTCAGATAAGGTGTTGGGGAGAGGCTGACTAACTTTAAGTGGGGCAACTCGGGCTTTAGAGGTGGTCATATGAGGGGCAGTTTTGGCACCATGGAGTATGGTTGTACTCTTTAATGGGTGAGGAGGTGGTGGCCTCTGCCGTATGGGCTGTGGTGTTCTTTCCCTTCTAGGCTGACAACGGGCTTCTTGTTGTAGCCAGTTGGAAAAATCTAGGAGGTTATAGGAAAGAGGCCCTGATCTCCTCAAACTCATACATCTCTTAAACTGGCAGAACTGCTCATGGGGAAGCTTCTCAAGAAGCCGCTCAACATGTGAACCACAGGTAAGTTCCGCGAGACCTTCAGAGCCCATGGACTGGAGGAGGCCCACTAATGCCTGAACTCTCAGGGAAAATTGGTCCAGGCCTCTACCATCGCCTATGCAGATAACAGGCATCTCCATTATAGCTTGGAGCTCCTTCAAAGCAAGTTGTCTAGGTTGACCATAACGCTCATCTAGGGCCCGTATAGCTTGAGTATAAGGATCCGGGGCATAAACATAAGCCAATGCAAGTCTTCTCGCCTGGTCGACCTTCAGATGATTCAATAAGATGTGGTATTTATACTGCTCTGACTCTCCAGGATCTAACAAATTGGATAGGGCCATCTTTAGCATCAAGTACTGGCTTTCATCCTCTCTAGTGAGATCAGGGAAAGAAGGACCTTCTACCCTCCTATAATTTGACTGCAGGGGGCCAGTAGAAGGAACTGGCTGACTTATAAGGGAAGCAGATGTCAGGTAGGGAGGCTGCACATTGCTTGCTCGCTGAGCAGAGGAAGACATAACACCAGGCAAGACTTGACTTGGCAGAGTATAAGCAGGGTACATGGCATTATACGGGGCTGGTATTTGAGAGGAGGTGACAGGCCACTGACCATAACTAGGGGAATGTGTGAGCTGCGGCCCAGGCTGGGTAAGAGGAGAGGGTCTTACAGGAGGCAAAGAAAGCTGCTGCTGATGTAGTTGAAGAGGAGAGGGACTGCTCTTAAGTGTACACTGCTGGATTAATCTACCCTGATTTCTAACTTCCTCTATCAGTTGTTCTATGAGTGCAGTCTGAGCATCAGGAACAGGAGCTATTGGAGAAGCATATGGGTCTTCAGCATCAGGGGTTGACGCTCTCTCAGATAAGACAGGTGAGTGAGAACGTGGAATTTCCTCCTGAGTGCCTCCCTCCATAGGCAGTTCGGGCTCCTCTGAATCATCCTCAGACTCCTCCTTTCTCCAGGGTTGATACTGAGGACCAGTACCGGGCATATCTGCAGAATGAAGAGGTTGTTGTATTTCTGCTGTAGATAGCGGCTGCTGACGATATTGCAGGATGAAATCATCATAACGTGCAGGGGGCTGAGCTTGGCGGCGTGGGCGCCCATGCTGTGATAACGAGGGCAGGGAGTGACTAGACATATCCACTGATCATCAATGGGCTCCGGCTCGAAGGACCATGAAACGGAGGATGTCTAAGGAGAACTGGCAGCTGTTTGGGTAGCTAGCTTGAAGCCAGTGGGGCTGTCGGTAAGAACAGGTCCAGTCCAGTCAAACCAGGTATATGAAAGTTTATTGTACATCCAAAGAATTTTGGTACATGTAGATGTGCGTGTGTGCGTGTGGTTTCTATCAAGGGGAACAGATATACAGAGTTTTAGTTTACCATTAATAGTGCTAAATAAGGTACAAGGCAACCACAACGTTCCATCAACTGCACATTAAATACCTAAAGCACATGCCTAAACAGGAACTAGAACAAGCATGAACAAACACATTTAGGCCAAACTTAAATCATACAAAATAATATATAAGCATCAAACGAAGGTACTTACAATGTCAATTACGCACACGCAGGAAAGACAGAATGAAAGGAGTAAAACTCAGTCCTCTGCACAGTACAACCACATGCAACAAAGCGTAGGTTGTGGACACAGGTGCAGCTAATAAAGTCTGTGAGATAGCTCTAATTGGCTTGAGATTGGGTGGGTGGAGCTTGGGGCTAACAGGGAACTGAACAGGCTAAGGGGGATGTGGCACTGCTTTGAGGGTGCAGCTCAGGGACACAAAAACTTTACAACGGGGAGTGATTGTGTGTGTGTGTGATTGTGTGAGTGAGTGTGTGAGTGAGTGAGTGTGTGAGTGTGTGTGTGAGTGTGTTTGTTTGTGTTTGTGTTTGTGTTTGTGTGTGAGTGTGTGAGTGAGTGAGGGAGTGTGTGCAGGTGAGTGAGTGAGTGAGTGAGTGTGAAGAGATTGTGGTGAGTGGTGAACTGGTTAGTGATTGTGTGTGAGTGAGTGTGTGTGTGGTGAGTGAGTGAGTGTGTGGTGAGTGAGTGAGTAAGTGAGTGTGAGTGTGTAGGTGAGTGAGTGTGTCGGTGTGTGAGTGAGTGTGGTGAGTGAGTGTGTGAGAGAGTGAGTGAGAGAGTGTGTGAGAGAGAGTGTGAGAGAGTGAGTGTGAGAGCGAGTG